>WEIS01068619.1:0-31479 GCA_013389965.1 Todus mexicanus
AAAATCAGACAGAACCCACACTTCTCTCAAGACCTTCCTAAGTCAGGCCACAAGCTCCAAGACACAAAGTTGCCTACCCTTCTCTCGCCTTTCCTTCTTCCAGCTTGGTCTTTCTTATCCCTAACTGCAAGCTTAGGCTGACAGGCTGCAGATAACATGAGCTCGACTCAGGTGTCCACATGGAAAAGACATTGTTTAAAGGTCTTGGGCCAGAACTCGAAGACTAAAAGTAGATGGCCCACACCACCTTTGGTCAATCTTAACAGCATTCAGCACAGCTCCTTTGCCTTCCCTAAGTATAAAAGAATCCAGGGCAGATGGCTGCGGGATGCATCCGCAAAGTACTTGGCAAGAGCAGCTGATGAACAAATCCATTCGCCTGAAACATCAAAAGTTATATCCTCATAATAACAAAAAGTGATGTCCTTGCAGCCGTAATGATCACAGGGTAAGAATAATTTAAGAGTTTAAGATTACTTCATTGTACAAACAGAAATACTTGGGGTGTGGAGGGTGGGGAATTGCAAGCTTTTAGTAGAGAAATGCGTCATTAGGCTTCCAGGTGTTCCCACATAGCACCACTCAGGTCACCACCAGGCTCCAAAATCTACCTTTTTTGTTTTGATATTTCTCACACAAGACAGAAGCAGGGCAAAAAGAAGGACGGGACACTGGACAAAGCTATTTCTCCTTTGTGAGGTAAGCACAGTTATATTCCAGGTCTACCAGTTCCAGCATCTATTTTCTCACGTGATTAAATAAAACTACCAAACTCTAAGAAAACACTCACTTAATGGTCGACCAAATCTAAAATAACCAGGAAGGGCCCTGCTGTTCCAATAGCACGTCAGCAGATGGACCAGTCTTAGCAATACCGAGATTATTCACATGTCTTCAGTTGCATAAACCAAGAAAAATGCTGCTTTTGTGGAGCAACTGAGATTTCTTACCAACTAATAATTTAACCCTAAAAACATTAACTGATTCCTTTTCACTACATTTTGCAGAAGCCCAGTTCTTAGATGCGAAGCCAACTCTGCTTAAGTGTGATTAGTTTTGGGGAGGAGAGGGGCGAGGAGACTGGAAATAATTAATCAGCTATGAACAGAAAAGAAAAATCCTGACACAATCAAGCCATCATTTTCAATTCAACTGGCAAGCTCTCCTTTATTGTATGATGGGAACATGCTAAATCAAGTCACCACATCTGAATTCCTCCCCTTCCATGACAAGCACAGCAAGGCTTGAACATCAGTAGCATCATGCAGTACAGCCCTCATGCTAAATTCCAGTTATCTCACTACCAGGCACAGAAGCAAAAAACTGAGTAAATAGACAAAAATAAATCACAGTGAGATGTAAGCTACAAAGCAAAGCACACATTACGGCTGGTTTGGGTCATGGACATAAGGGTTAATGGATAGTTAAGAGGAGGATAAAAGGAAATCAAGAAGCAGAGGTCAGAACCACTCCTCACCCTCTTCTGAATCCCAAGTCCTGCTACAAACACATGCTCTCCCATCCTAGACCGGTCTTAGAAAGGTCAGTCTGCAAAATCCCTGCAGGACAAGAGAGTGCTCAACACAGAAGGCATCAAAACAGAAGGCGTGCTCTCCTTTTCCTGCGACCTGTATCTGTAATTCCTATTACCACTGCACTGTTGAAAAAAAAAAAACCCACGAAACCCAAACATCCAGAGAAGAAGCTGCCAGGACAACAGTCAACATGCAAAGAACAGTCCCGAGGAATATGGTATAGGAGGAGCCTGAAGCATGAGAAAGGGAGGAGGCAGATATCAAGGCAGGTGAGGTAAGTGCCATGGAAATACAGGGCCAGCAAACAGTGTGGAGAGCACGATCGAGTATCATCATGGTAAGGATGGAGGAATAGTAGTCTGCGTGTATGCAGAGAAAGGCAGATTGGGCAAGAGATGCATATTTATGGGTGCGAGATGAAGAGCAAAAGAGAGAAGTAAAATAAAAAATGACTATTGAAGAATTGAGAAACTAAGACCAAGAAACCCCAGAAGTTCTTGGGTTTATTCTGTTTAAGGAAAGGTCAAAGCTGCATGTCTTGCATAACAAAAACTAAATGACAACTTCAAGAAGTGGGCTGAAGAGAGTTCACTCTCAGTGCATGAGAACATGCAGTAGAGACCTTCCTGGCCCCGGCCATGACCAGACAGTGCAAGAACTTCCCTTTCCAGTAACCTGATGGAGGAGAAGCAGTCTGATGTACGTGTTACTGTCTGCCACGTCTCTCCAACTCTATAACTCCAGCACTGGCTGTTGAGCTATTCCCACCTGTCAGAGAACGTCATGGCCAGTAGCTTAAGGCCATGACTACCAGTAATTGCGGCAAAGCTCACTCTGTCTGCACAGAGGGAAGGCTTGATATATTCTGAAATACCTTGGTCATAAACTCTTATTTTTAAAAGAGCAGAGTTTTTCTTGGCGACACTAACATCAGATGAAACAATCATAGGCCTTGGTGAGGATGAGGGCTCTGCTCCTGACTGCTGCTCAGCTACATCACCTGAGGGGAAGCTGCTCCCTTCTCTGTTTCTGTTTCCCTGTTTGCAAAGCAGGAATGATGATAAAAGCCTCTTCTATAAGACATTTTTTCAATTAGCAAACACAGCCGCTGTTGTCCAGGCACAAACAATGGTCCCTCTTCTAAAGAAAATGGAGAGAGGCCAAATACTTGGACGTATAAGCCCAGCAGAGCTGCACCGAGGGCAGGCGGTGTGCTGGAGGGGACATGGCAGGCTTCAAGATGCCCAGCAGCACTGGCATCGAGGTGCAGGAGGAGCACACAAACATCTCCCCAGTTTCTCTCTCCCTCCCAGCACCACCCAGCACAACGCTCCATATACTTCACGTTTCCCTACACAAGCAGCTAAGCTGTAGCTGTGCTTAAGTTCCAGAAAACGAGGAAAAAGAATTATGACAAAGTCTGTGGAATACTGGGAGATCTGCTTCCTTACTCTCAGAGTGTTGTATCTGCCTCTGCAATTTTTCCTTACGACTCTGCCCAGATGTGAACCGAAACTAGTTAAGTAACAGTACGGTTCACCCTGGATGATGCAGAGTTTCTAATGAGGGACTTCCCAAGCAAATACTACTCAGACTTTGAGTAATAATTATTCATACATGTTATAAATAAACACAGCTCCTAATACTTTTAATTAGACTGTCCCACCGCGAAGTTATGTTCCCTTTAAATATTTACATTGCAGAAAGAAACCATGTAACACCTCTCCCAGTGAGAGAGGGGCTGAAGAGCAGCCTAAGTCAAAATGGACTTACTGGAGCTCTTTTATTACAGCTCGCTTCTTTCAGGCTAGGTAAAAAATTGATGAAGGTCAAAAGCGTTAACTTACTCTATGTATCTGAGCAAAAAGAATTAAGTGTTTAAGCAGGTGAAGGCGTTGCCATCTGCATTAAAAGCTACAATCACACGGGACAGCGTTAAACCAGCTGTTGAGTGACTGGCTGCTGTAACCCTGACAGACACTAAAACCATAGCCAGAAGCTTCTCTTTTGCTACACTCCCTTGAGCAGTATTGGGTGATTTACCCACTGTGGGTGAGATTGGGTCCCTACCTGAAAAAAGCTTCTTTATGAAAGTCACAACCTTTTTTATACCCCCTTTTTTCCTCCCCGTTATTAACATGGCACAGTTTTTGTGCACATTGGCTCATGAATAAGCTGATTCTCTACCTGCTGTATATAAGCTACTGAATTATTTGTTTGCACTGCCACAGCACACAGAAGCAGTCAACATCAATCAGCATCTTGTACAAACAGCACCACGCAAATAGCAAACATGACCACTCAATGTCCTGAAGAACTTATTATAGAGGACAGACAACATAAGTAACATGGGGCAGGGGAGCGACAAAAGTGCGCCAGGAGACAGCAGCAGTCCTTCCAACAGATGTCAGCCAAAGGGGGTTGGGTTGTCATTTTTTAAATAACGACAATAAAAAACCCAACCAATTCTTAGCACGGATCTCTTCTTCCCTTTGAAGGAAGCAGGAATATTGTTTCCATATTAGAGTTAATGGTCATCTCATTTTGATGCAACAAGGCCAACAGACAGAAGCTTCTAGCTGAAAATCAGCATTGTAGCTGGTAGCCTTCCCTCCCCTTCCTCCCCAGGCACTGCTCGACTCAACCTCTCTCTTCATTTTCATTTCTCATTTTATGTAATGCTGCCACAGGACACGTTGCAGCAGAACGCATCTGAAGACCATCTTTACCTGCCAATTTACCCCCTGCGTTGGCAAGCTGAAGTTCTTGGGGGAAAGAATGGAGGACAGAGACAGATGGAAAAAATGAGCTAACAAGACTGTTTCTATTAAGAGCATCTCATCAAAGAAGAACCAACTCAAGGAAACTAAAGAGATGAGGCAGAAAAAGACCCACAAGAGAAAAGGCAGCAAGGTAAGCAGATTCAGTGAGACACCTGCTGCAAAGGCTTGGGAGATGACTCACCCAGTTCTCTGTCCCCTCTCCAGCTTGGCTCAACACTGGATCAGAGGGAAGTGCTACACATCAGGAAAAAAAAGGGTGGAGTTGACAGAACATTTCCTGAGCAATCACAGGAGCAATAAGCAGCCTGTTTGTCCACCCAGTGCAAATTACGGGAACATCAACACTGCTCAAACATGCAGAGCACAGAAGAGTACCCTGAAAGCTGCTCCATCAGCCCAGCGCTGCCAGGGCAGGTTATAACCTGTCCCTGGGGGTAGCAAACTCCAGAGTAGGTGACAGAGGTTCCTGGGTGTCACTGAGACAGCCCTAAAAGCACAGTACCAATTCCCTGCCAGTCTCTCAGCTTACAGCACAATTCATTAATAAGACCATTTTAAAAGGTTTACAAGGATAAGGATTATGAAACAGTGCTTTGTTGGACAAGGTGGATGAGCACACGGCAAAAGGTGAAGCAGATGTGCTGTACCATGAGACAGATCAGGAACAGTGACTTCCAAGGTGGGCAGGTAGGAAGGTGAAGGACATACATTAAATGATAGGAGCCAGTTCACTTTACTACCAGACAAAAACCCCTCCAGGATGAAAGAGCAAGCACGAGAAGCAAGGGATAGAATGCTTCATGGGGACACTCTCTCATTCTCGGGTACAAAAGATGGACATAAAAGGATAAGGAAAGTTCTTGTAGTTAAGGACATATTTCAAGCCAGAAATAATGGACAAGAGACAAGAGCCTGAAGGTACCAAGCTCCTCTTTTACGCTTCTTAAAAGACCAAAGGCTCTTCTAGAGATGTAGTCCCACTTACTCCATAAGAAGGCAGGGCCAAAGGCATATACACAATAAAGAGAAGGACTCAAGCCAGAGCAAGGAGATTAAGCATAAACTCACCTTGATACCAGCTCCCAGCCAGCTGCTGACGCCTGCCCTAAAAACCCTCTGGACAAAGCTCCTGCCAGGCCAGGCTGCCTCACACTTCCCTGCCACCTCGTTCCCCTTGCAACAAGACTCTCAATATCCCATCGCCTTCCCTCACGCATCCAGCCAATACCTTCATATCCTGTGCTATTCACCTTTCTCATCTTCTCTTCATCCTCATAGCAGAGCTATTACCTACACCCCTCCTAATCACAGTTAATTGGTGTACGCTGTATGGAAGAGATCCATAATCTTCAAAGCATCCTCCAAACAAACTCCAGCAGAAGAGATTTCCCCTCTGCTCAAGGCACTTGGCAAGAGCAGCGCTGCAGACATCACACCAAGTGGCCTTTTTGTTTCCACTCCCTGAGTCACAACCCTATGCATCAAAGATTGATTTCACGCCTATCTGGGATGAATGAGCTTTCCTAAATGTTTATGACATGCTAAAGAAAGAAAGAAAGAAAAAAAAAAAAACCCCCAAAGGCAGCAAGGGGAAGGTATGACTCACCAAACATTGGCTAATCTATAGCTGATCTACAGAAGTTATTACATTGGTATCGTGCTTCAGAAAGAATCGCGCCGATTTCCAGCACTTATCTCAGACCTACAGTGCTCAATGATTACAGGCTACCACAGCTGCTGGAAGGACAAAACCCCCACACAGTAGCCTTCTCCAGGAGACAGAAAATATCAACTTATCCAGCTCCATCATAAATAAAAGGCTTCCTTACACAATAACATACCCACTATTGATTAAAGGCTTTTTTTCCTGAACTCTCATTATAATCCCTGCTCTCTTCTACTAGATGTAAATGGCAGCACAGGCTCAGTGGACTCAAAAATCTACAAGTTTATATTATGTCTTTTTAGCCACCAAAATCGGTTTCAGGTTTCGAGAAGGACCATGGTGGCTGTTCCCATCCTCAAAGGTATTTGGCACAAGAGGCGGCAACGCCTATACCATAGCTGAACAGATAAACCGTCTCCCTTGGCTGGCTGAATCACTGCTTTAAATTAAGCATAAGATTATGGAAAATCCCAAGCTTCCCAAGCCTCCCGTAATTCCTACTCCCTGTTTCAAGTGCGAAGTCCTACAGAACTTCGGGGATCAGTTTTGCTCCCAGCAAAATACAAACGTGCAAAACCACAACACCAACATTGATTTAAAATTACATCCACTGTAATCAAAACTACATCACTGGACATCAAAGCAGACAGAAGACAAATAACTGCAGCACTCCCACCTGATGCAGAACCTCCACCTCCCATTGTCACCTGACAGATGTGATGGGACCCAGAAAGGACATCAGGGCAAATCAATCTAGCTCCACTAACCTCCACTGTTTGGGCTTCAGTTTGATGGGTTTTTTTATTCTTCCTCCCATTTTGCCCCCTTTGTGGCTTTACTTCAGCAGACCTAAAGACTTTTTGCTAGTTTTCACTCTTCCTTTCTCCAGGATGTGTTTTTATTGTATGTGGGCACTTAACTTCTGTTCGATAACAAAAGGAATTAAGCACTCGACTACCTTAAACACCGTGTTTCTTTTCAGCATGTTGTTCCCATTGTATTTCTTTTATGTTCCCCTTCAATGACTGCTAATATGCCAAGCCCAGGTCTTTGTTGGTTTTAAATGAAGCAAATCTCCTGACATCACTGGCAACAGAAGCATTGCTTGAACAGAGAGCAACCAACAGTTACTCTTAACAGTGTAGGGTAGTGAATGAGACAATCCCCATTAACCAGGGCTAATAACCGCAGCTTCACACCCTATAAAAGTTCTGCTGCTTAGCAAAAGAGGAACAGGCAGCCTTCAATTAACTCTTTCTTTCTTGTTTAAATACAATTTTCTGTGCTAACCAGGGACCAAATTCTCTTTGCCTAACTGGTAACAGCGTTTTGTTTCTTTTAATGGGAAAAACTGGTAATTCAGTTTCTATTCAAAACAATAAACTCTTGATTTGACTTCAACTGCTCTTATGGCCTTAACATCATTAGGAGGGAGTTTGCACATGTAGCCTTCTCCAGGAGACAGACAGACATGTCTTATGCCAAGACATCATTATCTTCCACCAGGTAAATTCTGCAGCTGGAAAAGAGCTGGATGACTACCACATATGAATCCAACTACCGAAAATCAGCAGATTGATCTGTTATTCCCATTCTTGCCAGCAAGTGTTGCTGTTTACCAAGGGAATGCAAGAATGAAAAAACCCCAAAGAAATAAAAAATGATAGTGCTAAATTTCCTTATTGTGTTCGTATCCAAATCTTTCCATGCAGAATTCTGATTCATCAGCTGAAGCTCAGCGTGGCTTCAGAAGAGCACACTTTGGATCGCTTCAGAAAGCAGAAAGCTTGCAGACTATTTTCTGAAAAGAAAAAAAAACCCCAAACCTCGGCATGCATATGTTGATAAGCATATTGCAAATGCCCAAGGAGAAAATTTGTGTGGGGAGATAACTGCAGAAACTATTCTTAGTAACAGAGTTCTGCATCTGTTAAACTAACTCTGCTGGCACTGCGCTGAAAATTTATATTCACGAACACGTGCTCCAAATGTTGTGAAAAAAGATACTATTTTAAATTCTGGTTTATGTAACCCGAAACATCTCTGCGAGCTCATGGAGGCATTTTCATTGTGGATGGAGAAGGGAGCAGAGCCTGGAGCTGTGGCACTCAGCGCTGGGCTCAAACAATAGCCAGTGGTGCGTGGGCATCAGAGGCCTCGAAGTGAAAAGCCCAGCAAAAGGCAGAGCAAAGGCTGAGCAAAGCTCCATCTCCCGTAGAACCAGGATATACAGAGCCACAGGCCTAAACGTGGCTGCAAACCATGGCTTTAAAACTAGGTTTTTGATGGCTAAACCACTGCCACTCTCCATGGGGAGCTGAACTTAGAAAAACATTTAAGCAAATCCTTACTGTCCAGTGTACCAACGAGTTCCGCTTTCTAGTCCCTCCTGCAGGCCATGTAAGACTGACAAACAAGCAGTAAAACCCTCAAGAGCCCTGCAAATGAAAATAAGATGGCACAAGCCTCATGCATGGCAGTGAACGATATGGGAAACAGTCTGAGGACAGAATGCAGCACCAGAGCCCCAGTTTCTCATTTTAAGACAATTTGACTGATCGGACTTCTGTACTTCTTTTAACCATCCTCCTTCAATCTGCAAGCTCACTTTTGGTAGGAGAAAAGTTCATTACTGACTGGTGTTATTTTTCCTAGCATCAGCCATTTCTTTAACTCCTCCCGTAGCATTTTAATTTTGGACACTGCAAGAAGCTGGGCAGAAGCTCGTTCTCTCCCTGATACATCTTCGGCACCTCTGAAGTTAGACAAAGCAGAAATCACAACAAAGTATGTTCTTTCTAATGTAACTTTATGGTTATGCTTCTATGTACCACACAGAACTGGACCCCTGGACACATCTATAAATAATTGCTACAATAAAGCACCATCAAAGGCAGTAAGACCATTCACATAGTAATAGGCTGAGTCCTCAAGAAATCAACAGAAATATCAAGCAAGGAAAACTTTACCTGCTTCATCCATAGCTGAAATCTCACCAAATGGTTGAGAGTAGTCTCTGTGTTGGACACCACCTACAGACCACTACAACATCTTCCTACAACACTTACTTTATAAGCAACCACATGAAAAAAAGTCATTATCCCACCTGGGATTAACTGGGACCTGTACTTGTAGAGTAGCTTTAGAGGTCAAAGCCTGAAAGGATTTTGGAGAAAGAAAAAACAAAGGCCTGCAATTTGCAGGGACTCCAGCAAAACAGTTTTCAAGTCAGTTCAACAGCCAAAAGCAGTGTTTGTCTATACCGCTTACAACAGACTTACTCATAGCCTCTGCCTCCTGGCTCTGGGGGGTAACATTCTGGTACCCGGTTTGAAACACAACTCTCCTCTTCAACCACATTTTATTAGAACATCCTTTTTAAAAGCTGATGGTACAGACAGGGCCCTACAGTAGTTTAGGAAGAACGTACTTCTTCCTGCTAACCCATCCTCATGACAACAGCCAGAAATCCCCTTCAGTAACCCGTACGTGTCAACAAGCTCCATTACAGCCCAGGATGTTTGGTATAGCAGTTATTTCACAAGCCTCTGGTGGGACTGTAAATTCTGGCAGTGTCAAATACATTTCCTTTTATTACAAAACCCATTCTGAAGCCATCAGAGAGATTTCTCATTTGTAAACTAGCACTTCTATATTTAGAATATTACTTGGATTACGGATTTATTTTTTTTTCCTCCTGACGCTGCAGAAACAGAGAAAAAGAAAAGGCAGGAGCAGCAGCACAGGCGAGCAGGCAACTTCTCAAATACTGGAAAAGGTTTTAAGTTCTTGGAGAAGGAGATGGTTTCTCTGGATTTGAAGGAAAGGCCTGATTCACAACTTCCAACTAAAGCACTGTCCCTGACTTCACCCCTCTGTTAAAATGGAAACTCTTCCTCTGGCCAGGCTCACCTGCAACGTGACCTGTGATCTGCTTCAGAAAGCAAAGGCTCAAGATATGAGGCAAAAAACTAAAGGTCCATCAAGTACCCAAGTCAGGAGAGGTCCACTCATTTTCATAACTCTTCATTTCTTCTCTGCTCCAAGTACAAATACTACTGACCCTGCAGGCAAACTGAGGGGAGCAGGTCACCTTCCCAAGGCAGCTGCTCCCCCAAAGGCAGGCAGGCTCCCTTTCAGAAGGATTGGACTAAGCTGTTTTAACAGGTACATTTAAGTGCATCATGATGCGGGGTTGAGTCAAAATATGACAAATAGTTGATGGAAGTAGAGATTTCAGTTCATCTAACATCTGAGCTAACACATTAGGAGAATAAACAAGTACATGCAAAGGTGAACACAGCTTGGCAGGAGAGACCTCTAAATAAACACTACATCAAACACACAAACACGACTGACAGGATAATGACTAATGCCCCCTTTAAAGCAAAGCACCACGTAGCTCTTTCTTATGGACTTGGGAGATTTTGGTGTCCTTGGCTGAGTTCTCCCAACTCTGATGAGCTTTTTCCATCAGTTCTGGGTTAACTAGTGCAGTTAGCTACTCCGAGTAAATGATATCCAAGCTTCTGATTTCTCCACCAAAACCTGTTCTGCAGCTAAAACTAATATGAAGGCCTACCTCAACAGCTTGGTACAAATAAACTGGGGGAGGGCTGCATACATTAGTTCCCAGATCTTTGGACACACTTGTTTTGGGGGGGGGAGGCACTGTTCCAATAGTTTCTTAAAATTATGGCAGCAGAACAGAGTGTGAAGCTGGGTGGCATGTATCTGCCAACACATCAAGCATTCGCAGTGATTCATTAGCCCAGACTTGGATGAGTTGTTCCTAGGTTTGAAATAACTAGAGAAAGAAGGAACTAGACATCCACCATGCCAGAGCTCATCTGACTGGTACCCGAGTTCCAGGTGCTGGGCAAATGCATGGAATAAGCAGACTCTTGGTCCACCCAGCTCAGCACCTTCTCTCTACTGAGAAAGCACTCAAGCCCAGCCACCAGCTATGTTCTGCTCCCCTATAACCCCCCAGGATCCACAGTAATTAGCCTGGGGATAGAGCAACACCAGTTCAATTCCCTTTACTGTCCGTTTTGTCCATGAAACTGTCTAATCCATTTTGGAGCCTCCTAGCACCATCTGCCTCCACAGCCTCCTGTGGCAACCAAATCCGTAAGTTAACTACCTGCTTAAACTTATAATATTCCCTACAAACCTCTAATATTGCATTTGATGTATTTATTTTTATTTTAACACAGGTAGGTATCTTGTCAAGTGATGGAAAAGCAGTCTGCATCTTGAAGTCATACACATTACCTGGCAGGAGCGAGAATAAACCAAGAGAACAACCACTGGCCAGGCACAACTTTGATGGTTCACCATTTGTATTCAATCATCACCTAACTTCTCTATTTTTTTTACCATAAATTCTTATTTATTGAACCCTAATCTCTGTATTTTTCCTATTAAATGTGTTTTCCAGGCATCCATCCTCCCTTTCCCCAGAGAAAGGGTCTTTGAAATGTTTTGATCAAATATAATGTGTAATTTAGCCTGCTCTAGCTATTTCCAGATGGCCTCCAACGCAATGAATTTATTCACTTTCCACGAATTTTCTAATAGGGAAGAAATAAATGGAAGCGAGGTGGGATTTCTAAACGAAGAACCTTGCTAGCATCTCAGGAATTATGACACTTCATTTCTTCTAATAAAATCACAGAGAATTGGATCCAATTCACAGAGCTACCAAACACTAGCAATGACTTCACCCTTGTCTCTAACCCAAACAGCTTTTTCATGGAAAGAAGGCCACAGCACAAGCAGGTATTCAGACTGTTGGCACACCTTACTGGAATCTCTTCCCTGAAAATCCAGCCATTAGCATATGGAGGAATTGGAACGGGCGCTTCTATTTTTATTATACATCGTCTTTCCCGAGTTATCCTTTTCCCTGCATTACAAAGTATTTGGCAAAACACAGAAAATCATGAGCTAGGATCAGGAATTACAGAACAGATCTTCGCCTTCCCATCAGCGTGATCATGGTTTCTTCTCTACAGAATCCTCGATCAAGTTGTTTACTGCATAGTACAAATAATTTACGGGAGTACATTTGAGCCTTTCCTCTTCATTGGAAAAAGGAGCTCCTGCACAGCACTATCAGGCAGCTCTTACATGAGGACAGCCTAGAAAGTCAGGAGGCAGATCTCCAGGTTCCTGTCTAAGACCAGAAGCACAAGTAAAGCCAGTATTTTTTTGTTTTAGTTACAAAAGGTTCTGTCACCTCCCCACAGACACTGCTTCCTTGGCACATCACATGCTGAGACCATACACCTGCCTGAGGCTCTACCATGAATCTCTGCACCACAGTGAACCACCACTGACTACCCAAGAAGACAGGCTGGGATCCAGAACCACAGTTCCCGATGCTTGAGAAGAAAAGCTTCAAGCTGGTCACTAACAACGCGACACTTCCCCAGCAACATCTGCCCAGAGCTTTCACCCATTTACAAACGAAGGTCCTCAAAGGTACCTCCAGGTGTATCTACCCTGCTGTTCTCCAGCAAGTCCAGCTCAAGAGCTCTCTCCTGGGCAGGACGCCGACCAGGGTTTTGACAACAGCGAGGCAGTGGGTGCACGAGGACTCTTTCCCATCACACTGACAGCTCTGCCTCATTGTTTCCCCCTGTAGCCATCTGCTGCTCATGGCTTATTCTCAGCCTGCAGATCTGCTGTGAAGCAGCCCACCGCCTGCCTTCATGCTCGCATGGCACCTACCAGCAGCATGGGATCCTGGGTCTCATGCAGGGATCCTGAGCGTTACAGGAGAGTAAGTCGTAACATGCAGAACAAAAGCTGTTTGCAGAGGACCTTGTTGTTGGAGCTTCCCAGATACACTCCCGGCAAAATAACATCACATTTGGGAATAATTTCCCTGATGTATGCCAGCTACAAAGGAGCCCTCTTCAACCAGTACAGCTCCAAACCACCCTGTAGCAAAGCCCTAGGTCTACATACAAAGCTGCTGAGGAGAAACAAGGTTTATATTCCGATTAATTGTTCAGGATGAAAATATGGGCTCTGACATAATGTAATAGCTATTTTGGCACAACTTTTGAGGAGCATGAGTAAGCAGCCTCTCCTAATTGATGTGCAGATCCTGGAGTGGGTAGTANAGTCACATAAAACCATCAACTGGCTTCACTGGTAAAAATGTCATTGACTGTAAGGGTGGTACTTCGTCACACTTTCTACTGGAAGTTTGCTGTTTTTAAGACAGCAAACTTCAGCCATGTACAGAAAACCAACGACAGGCCAGCAACCACACAGCTCTCGCATCACTTGTACCATATTTTTTTTAAGGTCAACAGCAGGATTTTATGTTTCATCTAACCCAACAACCCGACATAACTGCAAGCTGCTACAGAAGGAGGAGTCCTGCCTTCCCACAGTCTGGTTCTCAACCCTCCCCTGAGCTGGACCTTGTAGCTGTGTGGCCGCAGAACAAGTCAGTTCGGTAAACAGATGGGAAACTTTTTTTTTTGGAGCATGTGTGGTCCATTCCCATTGAATCAGCGAGATAAACCAACTCCCCCTGCATCCATTTAGCAGCCAGCTCCTTCAAGAGGTGCGGGACTGAGACTCAAGGCAGAGATGGGCATGGTCATACCTTCCAGCAGCAGCCTGCAGCCAGAGGAGATCAGACATAGCACAAAACCGCACCCTGCGTAGTGCATAGTCCTCCTGCCAGCGTTCAGAAGGTGAACTTTTACCCCACATTACTGCCTTGGAAATAAAGTAGTTAAGTAAGTGATAAGAGGCTATTTTTTCCCTGAAATAACGCAAATGATAGACAAACCTCCGATTCCACATACGTAAGCTCTAGAGGGGATGGTTGGGTGAACAGTGAGCCTCCTGCATCTTCACCTCTGAAATCTGCTGGAGCAGACAATACCAAAGCATTGGCAGAAGTGCACTTGAACATAAGAATGCACATCACAGGGCAAAAGCATGATAGACAGTATCACTCTGCAAATGCCTCTGCATTGACATTCTGGATCGGTTCTCTTACATAGTCCTCGATACCCAAACCAAAAAAAGATGTGCAGACAATTTGGCCACGTGCATGTTTGGGAGAAAAGGGGAAAGCTGCTCGCTCATCTCTGCTGTCACCCAAACCCCCTGGGCAGCAGAAGCTTGCAGTTTTCTGAGATGTTCAAAGGCCTGTATCTTATACCCAAAGGCAAGCCAGCTCACATGAATTGGTGTGACACCAGCAGTCAATCCTGCAAAGCACGGGACTTAATACTCTACACATACATGCAATAAGCCTGACGCTTTCTGGAGAATATTAGCCCTATTATTATATATTCCCTTGCACACAGCTCTGCCCTTGCAGAGGGAGCAGCAGTATGCAGTTAAAACTCCAGCGCTGGGAGCAGTTAAACAGTCCTCTTGTCAGGAAAGATGGGGACCACTTTTTGTTGTAACAGTAATGGCCATGGCAGGATGGAAAATACGGGCACAGCAGCGTGAGGAACGCTACCAAATAAATCACAAAGGCCAGGCCAATTTTTGTGAAGCGACTCTGCTGCCTGCAGGTGTAATTTTTCTTCCACGCACCATTCTCCCATGCCTCTCTCCAACAATAAACTCAGTAGAATATGCTGGAGTTTGGGTTCAGGCTTCAGTTACAACATAGAAGGTCTCAACTACTAGTCTGTAACACCCAGTTGAATCAGGGGTCCCTCCATCCTTACATATTTTTCTCCCAGCCTCTGCCAATGTCTCACACCTTCCAACAGTTGTGCTGTCAGAGCCATCTAAAGTCTAGGTTTCAGAAGAAGCTGCACAGTAAACCTAAGGGCAATGGCAAGTCAGTGTGCCACAAGAAATCCCAACCCCATTACTAACTCCCAGTTTAACTCAGAACACTCCTTAACCATGAAAACCCAGAGGGAAGGCAGCGCCTTCAAAACGCTTTACATTAAGAACTGAGTATCTAGCCCAGCTCCCTGTAAACTGCGCATAATCTCATTTCTGCACTACCCTGTTTTGGTTTCTCATTACTGAATATCTTTCATGTTTTAATTCACACGTTAAGATTCGCTGCGCTTAAACGAGAACCTCCTGAACTCCCGAATAAAATGGAGGTTAATTACTAAACCAGATTTTTTAAGTGAGAGTAAAACTCTATTAATGCCTAAAGCAATGCTGAACTTGACAATTTAATTGAAGTTAAGCATTGCAGAGTTAAACTGCCCCAACAGCTTTATTCAAGCAGCAGCTCACACAGTGTAAATGAGACCTCCCAGGATTCCACTTCTTACTCAGATGACAGAGGACAGGACTCCTCCTGCTCCCGAATCTTGCATTCTCAGTGAGATGCTCAAGTAGCATTTTAAGATGGTCTTGTAAGCAGCTGTCCAGACCTCTCTCCTCCCCTGCTTCTCCTCATCCGCCTTGTACACACCACTAAACCTTAGAATAAACAACAGGAGACAAACAGAAGCAATGGGGCAAAAAGAGCTCTCTCTGCAGGTAGTACAGGTAGAGGTAAAACCTCCCATCAAGATCCGCCAACATCCAGCTTTCACATGGTATTGACTTTGTCACTGAGACACAGAGCAGCTCACTAAGCCTTACTGCACCCCACAGTGCAGGTATTGCTGCATGATGTTCACCATCCAAAGTCACTCTCACTCACATGAGAAAACCCCAAAAGGACTCCATGCAGGTACCACTTGCATCTATAAACTTCAAGTAAGAAGGACGACTGAGTCTTCTAGTGGGTTCTCAGGTTTGTTTAAAGCTTCTAGATGGCAATAAGCAATCGAGTCTCTTCCCCCCAAAAAGTACTCTGGGAAAGCCCCCTTAACTTTCTGCTTATTTCTCAATAGTTACTGGAAATGCAAAAGGAACAAAGTCTGGAGCAGTAAACATGGTTTAATTTCTACATTCGATGTTTCACTATTGCCAGTCAACTTCAGTTACCCGAACATGTCAGAGCTTGACAACGCAGAGAAATTCAGGCAGCCTTAGAAAATACAAACTGGAGACTGCACAGTGAGCAGATGGCCATTTCTACGTCTGATACCAAGTGAATTGAGACTGTTATGGGACAGCACTCTCAACAGTGTCACCAAAGACTTTCATTTTAGGGCTACACTTTATTTTACACTGGACAGCATCTTTTCCAGCAAATTTTGAGAAATTTCAGGAAACTTTTTTCATGCTAAAGAACACAGTCTGTAAGATCTCCAGCTTGTCAACCCTTGAACCTGTCACAAGCAATACACATAAAACAGAAGCATAGTCCTAGATAAGTCCACAATACAGGACAGCCAAGGCAAGACCAGTCCCGACTGAAACTTACATGGGATATTTCTTTAATATAGCTCAGAAGAAAATGTCTTTTACCCTGTCCCGATGAACAGGGACACAGCTGCAGGTTACAAAAAAACCCACTTACTGCACAGCTCATTGAGGAACGAATTCTAGAATTATCCCAAAACATGAAATGGTCAAAGTTCATGTTTACTATTTTGGAAGTAATTTCAACTTTAGCATATGAATTCATAGCAGACAAGTTAGTGCTGGTGCATCAAAGAACTGGAATATTTTAGTCAACAGCCTCATGGAATTATTATACATGTTAAACTGTCCAGATAACATCACAAGCGATGAGCATCTCTCCAATGCTTTGCACAAACTCCACCAAGGTAAAGTTTTGCAGCACTGGACATGACCTCTGCACTGAAGCTGAAGCGTTTATTAAATTAAACGTTATGTTGTAGAGTGCTTTGCATCCATACACAATGGGGAATGACAAAGCAAAAAACTAGTTTGTGTTAAAGACTGAATCAAGACGAGGAAGAAAACCTGGCAGCCTTTGTGTTAAGACTGAAAAGGACGCAACGTTTTGCTCACCAGGTCTTGAACTTGACCTGTGCAGTCCATTGCTTTTAGGACAAATTGCAACGGTTTAGGTAGAAAAAGCAAAGCTGAAGGAGTGCAGCTTGGGGAGCAGGTGTGCAGCCTCCCGCATGCTTCATCTTGTGCACATGCAAGTCAAAAACCAGTGTCTGTAGGGTTATAGGTAACTCCAAACCCACCCAAAACCCAAATAAAAATCTCACACTGCTTTCCTGTGAGGGTCATCAATAGTGGAACAGCTCCCCCAGGGAAGCTGTGGAGTCTGTCTTTGGAGATACTCAAAACACAAGACAGGGCTCTGAGCAACCTATTCAATGTGATGAGCAACTGACCTGGACGAGACGATCTCCAGACATGTCACCTCAATGACCCTGCCATTTTACTCAGCCACTGGGAAAAATCTAAGACTGTTGAAAACAACCCTCTCCCAATTTTTCAGAATCTCTCCACGTGATGCCCAGTATTAGACTAACAACGCTGTCTTGTCTTTGAGAACAACCTAGTTTGGATTTAGAAAGCTGTGGTCATTTACAGCTCCTTTTTCAGAGGAGACACACAAGCATCCCTATCGCAGTAGGGATGCGGACACACGAGTGCTCAAGGAACTCTTCATCATCTAAGCACGTGCAACTCTAAATGCTCATCTCTCAAACGCCTCAAACTTTCTAACGCCAAGAACCTGAACACCTTCCCTCACCTTACTTAAGAAAGCAAACCCAAAAATCCACACCACTCAAAAAATACTGAACCCATATGCCATTATCATCAGGACATCAGAAAAACCACTTACTGATAGTGCTATTCTTCTGTTAAACAGAAGCTTGACTGAAATTACTGACGTTCAGTTAATTCTGAGACTCGTGTTGAAAAAGATGATGTTTGTATCTTTTTCTAGTGGGATTTTTTACTTTTCTAAGTAGTATTTCTATGAAAGCGGAATATATTAAAATCACAGTGTCAGGCTCAAACGTACATCAGATTTAACAGCCTGCCATATGCTGAACACTCTTCTCCCAATCCAATAACGTGCTCAAACCACGAGCTGAAACTTAAGCACAAATGGTCTCAAGCAGCACCATTCACGTGGGTAAGGTTTGCTGGATGGGGGCTGAGCGCTCCCGTGCTTGTTACAGCCCCAGGGCTGCAACAAGTTTAAACGTATGAGTACGAAACCCATTGAATTATTCAGGATTCTGAAATAATGAATACATGGAAAGGTTTTGCTGAGCGGAGGTTTGATCCAGGGAGGTCTTTAAGCATATGCTTCACTTCAGCTGGCGTTTAAGGCTGATCTCTTTGAAAGCAGCCTCGGCGTGAGCACTGGATGCTTTCTTTAGCTTGCAGTTCCTGCTATCCCAAGGATCTGAAGTATATTAGAGAAGGGAAAATAAAAAGCCTATGGCAGGCTCAGGAAGAATGTTTTTGGGAGACGCTATAGATCATTCGAAATATTGATTACTTTTCCAACTTCAAATAAACCCAAGCTATTTCTAAAATTCAAGGTCATAAACCAGCATATAGGTGCCTCCCTGAGTTTTAACTCGAACCCTCATCTTCATCTAACAAGAGGTCAGGAAACAGAAAGGACCTTGTCACCAAAAACTTCGATAAAATTCAGTTAAATTATCCAGATGGTTTTCATTCCACAGAAAATACTAAACCAGGAGTTTGCAGAGCATAGCATTTTCTAAATACACAAAATAAAGCGAAAACAATACACAAGTGGAAAGGGCAAACGCTGAGCCCGTTATATTTTTGTTCCAGCAGAACTGCAACACCATCAATACAATCTTGCAGTTCTGGAGCACCCGTCTTTCTGTTGCCGGGGGTGCTCTGTAACTCTAAGAGCCATCAAAAAAGGCACACACAGTTCCTAGTTCAATCAGTTGGGTTTTTTTTTTTCTATGCTATATGCAGAAAGGAGGAGCTGCATTTCATCACATAGCGCCCAAAGCCTGGCATTCCCTACAGCGCTACAAGAAGCCAAACAGCACCTACCGAACAACCTATGTACTTGAGATGACTCTGCAAGCAGCCAGATTTAGCATCTCTCCAAATAGCCTGAATTCTGTAGCACTTCAATACAGGGAGAACTGTCTTAGATTAAACAGCGATTACAAAATTGGAATTTCAAGAGCTGCAAGAAGTTCTTGCCACGAAAAAATAAACCCACTGGAAAGAGACAAGGACAGGTACTGTAACTTTCTGCACCGTGTTATTTAATAAACCTCAATGTAAAGGTATTAAACTACAGATGGGAAACACGGATCGGATAATCGTATGACAAGACTAGAAGTTGTTCAAATCCACCATCAGCACAATTAGAAAACTGATAGGAAAGATCAGCATGAGAGGAGCCATGAAAAAAAAATCTCTGCAGTTGCAGATGGATATTCATCCCTTTTCCAAGGCATCCCACTAAAACGTTTCATAGCAACAGGGCAAGAGTTACCAGATAGCAGGGGATGAAACTGGTAACCACACAAACCAGTGCCATCCTCCAGCTCGTAGCATAACTCAAAAACAAAATGAGAAAACAGGCAAGCAAGGAAACCCAGTACTTAAACAAGGGGGAGCTGTAAGAAACCAGTAAGGCATTTCTCCTGGAGATCATTAATGTTTTTTCCTGCAGCGCTGTCGGCTTCCCACACCAGCCAGCCACGATGGCACAGACAAGAACATCACCACGATCTGCTGAACACTGCACCGTAACAACAGCACATCGATGCTCTCGCAATCCTAGGGGAGAGCGTGACCTGTCATCTTCTGTGTGCCCCTGTCTCTGTGCCTACCTAAAATAGCTGCGCTGCCCAGGCTGCGCAGGAGAAGCTCTGGGTATGAAGATGGTAAGATTGCCAGCTGAGACTGCACCCACCAGCTGAGGTGGTCCAGACTGGAGCTCACTGCAAGAGCCACCTCTTCTCACCAGCCTCTACTCATTGAGCTGGGACACAGAGAGACACTTGGCACAGCAGAACGGCTTTTGGGAACACAACATCGTTGGACCTGTTCCTCTGCAGGTCTATTTATAGTCTCAAGTGGCGCTCGCACGGCAGAAGGCCAAATGGTCACCAGTTTCAAAGAGCAAGTCCCTCAAGATCCCATCTGAGGCACAAGAACACACACACACACACCCTCCAGATCAGTGCAAGCGATCACTGCAGACCCCGAGGAGGGGAATTTTGTGCTGTGGAGATCATGGTACCCCACTATAACTCTTACAAGCACCTTCATTAGAAAGGCTAAGTGAGGGATAATTAACAGTCTCCTCCACAAATGAGGACTTCTTTGGAAAGACAGTAATTACTGCCTACTCAGAGGGATCTCTCCCAGAAGGCAGGAGGCTACTATAAAGGTAGGGTGGCTGGCTACTTTGGGAAATACCAAAAAGTCTGCAAGAAAGACCCTCCCCAGCTCTGCAAACATGCAGCAACAGCACCAGGCCCCTCCCAGCCAGCCCTGGTTTCCACGCAGGGACAACTCCAGCACCTTTGAGATCCTGGTGACAAGCAGATCCTTGCTTTTCCATGTTATTCAGCATGCTTGAAAAACAAAGTCCTCGCCAGTCCACAGCATCTTCAGGGCTCACAGCTCCTACAGCGCAGCTTTGTACAGCAAATATCAAAAGCCGTATTAGCTGGGAACCAAATTACCACTTGCAGGATAGTTTTGCAATGAGATGGAAACTGTAAATTGTGCAACAAGCTGAATCAAAAAAACAAGCTTGTGATAGAGACAGTCTTATTTAATCTCCCGCCTTGCTCATTTGACTCCTCTGTACCTCACTTCTACACGGATTCAAGCTCCTCTGGCTGTACCATTAATAACTTCACATGCCTAAAAAGATGAAGCGCTCTTCAGAAATAAATACTTGTCTTTGCTCTTGATATCCACCTTTGCCTGAGAGCTTCCTCTGACAGCCACTGCTCAGAGAGGCCCTTCAGCCACCAGCACCATCAGAGTCCATACCACCCTTAGACTCCTTTATTTTCCTGCAACAATTCAGGAACCTCTGGTTCCCGTAACCCTAAAGACATTTGCCCTTCATGCCGCTGTCTGTGCCCCAAATATCACCACTTCTATTTCAAGCAGGTCTCCATATTTCATGCTGTGACCTCAACCGCAGAGATTTGGACAAGTACCTTTCAGAAACAGATGGAGCTGAAAACGATCTAATTTCTGAGCACATCTTCCTTGCCTTCTGGAAGAGCTGTTCCACTTTGTACAAACACTTATTTTCCAGAGCAGGGTGAGAATCATCCCAGGCGAATGCTCGCTCCCTTGTGTTGCATCAACCCACTCCTGTGCCCACCACTTCAATGAATACTATCCAAGGCAAAATGGACAAGTTTCTGCAGGAAAGACCCGTCAAAAAGTCCAGAATTTATTGGTTTGGGCACTCCGAAGGGTGGTGGACATGTTCCATCCAACGCTTTGAACCATAGACAGTACTGGAACTCAAAACTTAGGTGTCCTGAGTGGATAAAGCTGGGGTAGGGGAATGACTTACTACTTGTTCTTCCTTAAGAGCAGCCCTGTATTTGCTATGTTGCTTCATGAAAGGTTTAGCAACAGCTCACCTAGCCCAGATAACCAAATCTTCAACGGACAGTGTTCAGCACCAACACCAGCCTCTTACACTCTTCACTGGCTGGCTCAGGCAATCCCCCACTCCATACACCGGTTTTCAGAAGCCTCCTTTGAAGCCACCTTTCCCTCATGTGTTCTGGAAGGAACTAAGACACCAACCACATGGATTGGGTTGTTGGTTGGCTTTTTTTTGTTTGTTTTTTGGTGGTTTTTTTTTAAATTCCACTAGGCAACAGAACACATAAAAATGAGATGATGCAACACTAACCCAAAGTTCCCCTTATGAATATAGCCCTAGGTGCCCAACAGGATGTGACAGGTGGACGGGCAGGCGAGCCGAGCAGGACGATGAGGTCACAAAATGAGCAGTTGCACAGCATACTACTAATCTTAAATTCCAAACTCATTATGCACAAGCCTAACAAACAAAGGAGCAGCTTAACAGATTTACAATGTGCCTTCTCTGAGGGTGGACTAATTATTTATCAGATAGCAACCTTCGTGTTACAACAGCAATAAATAAATAGATGGTCCCAGTAACCCTTCTGAACCATGCCTGTCTTCACTAGACATCTGGGTTGTGCCTTCAGCTTGGCTAAGCTTGGGCAGGATTGTAAATATTTGGTACAAACAAAATAAAGTTTGCTAAACGGAGCAGAAACCCAAACACAGTAGTTAATAACATCCCAGGGGACCCGCTGCAAGAACCCCACACCCCCCTGAACTCCTTCCAGTTTCCAAAGAACAGCCCAGAAGAGGTTTTTCCCTTTGCTTTTCTGTAAGATCTTTCCCTCTTGCATGTGTACATATCTCGGTATCATTCCCATTGCATTCTCCGAGGATGCAATTCTTATTTATTCAGGCTGAAGTCCACAAACACCATAAAATGGGTTTCTATCTCTGTTTTCCTAGTTTGGCGTTAACAGCTACATATTACCATGCAGGGACACATCCAGAAAAAGCATTTCCCAAGAAAGTCATATTTTATATAAACTCTCTCCTTCTTTATTTAGAGAAAACCCAAAGAATCCTGAAAGGAAATCGTAAATGAGCACAAAACATACTCAGCCAGGCTCTCCTACTCAGATATCTCAACAATCCTTTTCCACCTCTACAGTACTGTTCTGACTTCTCAGCTTGAAGCTCCAGCACCACATACCCCTCCCCTTCCCCGTATTCCTCATCTCTTGCCATCTGACAGCTTCCAAAGTCTCCCATCTTCTTGCTCTGAAACAGCTCCCAGCTGATTTCGCTCAATCCCAATTTTCCTAGCTAGCTGCACCTCCTCCAGAATAATAAATAATTCCAATTTGCTGTATGTGTTCACATGTTACAACAGAACGGCTGGCAGGAAGATACCTAACGATCATTCATCGCTCCTGTTTCCACTCGGGACACTCCACTTCTTTGCCACTTCTTGTTACTTTGCTCTAGTCTCCAGCTCCCAACGCCCCTGGCCCTACCAGGTTTCCACCTCTCACACACCACTTTGCGTTGTCACACACTGCGAAGACAAGAAACGGTGCCTCAGCACCCTCTGCCAAGGCCAGCTTTGACAATACTGTATCTGTTACTGGCATGAGGCTTTCAACGCATTAAACTTGGCGAGCTTCCTGCACCCACCTAAACATCTCGAAGATGACCGACATCTCTCTAGGTACCCAAAACACTCATTTTCACCACGTGAAGTCCTTTTCTCTCAAATTCATCACAACTAAATTCTTGAACGCAACCGTAGGCCAAACCAGCCACGTAATCCTTGCACACAGAAGAACGAATTTTGCCTTTGCAGGTCTGTACAGACGCAAATCTCCTTTCCCCTGCCTCCAATGTCAGTGGTCTCTTCATAAGCGGTCTCACAAGATGGTCTGAGAAGACCAGACCCTCCAGCACGTTCCACTCAGCCACACCAGCCTAAGCAGCAGGTTCAGGTGAGTTTACGCCCATTTCTCGTGTCAAAAGAGGAGCACAAAGTGAGGTGCGACGTACCTGTAAAACTAGATCACCAGTTTGGGGGTAGCTTTTAAGAAGGATGAATCCAGATCTTCCAAGAGACGGGAACTGCCGCATCATCTCAAATGCGACTGGTTCCCTTAGTCGAAATGTCCCTACGAAATACCGACTGCAGGACTGATCTTCAGCCGCCTGACACCATCCCTGTGGTATTTTAGAGTAAGAGAAAAAGGGTCGGAAAAAAAGGTATTTGTTTGTTCTTGCCGCTCATTTCTCCAAGTCATAGAGAATTCATAAACTCCACACCTACAAGTGTATCTCTGCCTACATCGTAAACGAATAATCTTCATGGGAACTGATTTAAAAAAAAAAAAAACCAACACCAAACTTGTTTACTGTTGGAGGCTGTTAATTACAACATTAAAATACTAGCCCGAACCCTACATTAAACTTGCATTCTCTTTTACATAGCAGTATACGTAACCATCATCACAGCAAGCAGCTCTGTTGGCTCACGCTGGAAGAAGTAATTATATATCATAGCAACGCATTTTTGCCCTTCAACCTGCCAGTCCAGTCCACGCAGCAGCTGTGAGCAGCAGGTCAGGGCAGGGGGGAGCCTACAGAGGCTTTCTACACAAGCACTTACCACTAAAGAAGAAAAAAAAAAAAAGCAAGCTATAAACCACCAGACCCTGGCTTGCATGCTTGGCAGAAAGCTGCTAACACAAACATGACAGCAGCAGAGATGTTACCAGAAAAAAGGAGCTCGATCCAAAGGCACTATTAGTAGTTACAGGATTAGCTAGCAGTTGCATTGCAAGCCTTCCTTACTATTTTTCACAATTTTTATGCTTGTCCCTGTGATACCCCCACCATCCTCTTTCACCTGGACACTCCTAAATCCTCCGTGAAATGCTTCTTCTCAGGTGAAGTTCATAGACAGCAGCTGACTAGAGGCCTACGCAAGCCAGAAGCTGAAATTCCAGCCAAGGATCCTGGGCCAGAGCCCTTCCAACAGGCACCCCAAAATGAGCAGATCCTCAGCGTGTCTAACCACTGAAAACTGTGTGTAACTTCCACCGTAGAGATGGGCCGGAGGACAGGCTGATCTGTTTCAGACTCTATTACAGCCTTTGATTCCAGCGAATCTCAATATTTCAACCTTGCCACTCAGACCAGCTGTTGCAGATAAAGCAACAGCCTTGTTAGATCGTGAATATGCAAAAATATTCCTCTGCCTCTGCTGCTTCTCCCCAGCATGAAAAGAATTGCCGAACTACATGCAAACCAATAGCTGTGCTCTTACTATTTAGCTGCTGGGAATATTAAAAATAAATAACTAACCAACAGATCTAGTATAACACGATCCTGATCCAATAGTTAGCCGTCCAGCCAAATCTGCCACTCCATGTTGCTTAATCATGGTGGTTTCGTGCCAGCAAAAATGATACTAAAAGACAGCGAATTTTACCGAAGATGTTACAAGCCATGTATTTCAAAAACTTCTTTGAATTCAAAATAGAACAAGACAGACAATGATGGCCAAGAGCCTGACAAGCTTAATGGGAGTTGGACTCTCATGTTGTTCTCAACACTGAAACAGCAGATCCTTCTCGGCAGACAGTTAACAGCCAACACGCAATTTCAAGTTTTAGCAGAAAAGTAAACAGCAAATTACTCCTTCCGCTTCATTTCCAAAGTCTTAAAGCACGTTGCTTTGTAAAGCAAACCTAGGAATAGGAGGAGAGCACAGTGTCAGAACAGGTTTCTCCTGTAGCCTCATTTTCAAGCAGCTGTACAGATTTCTTCCCATTAAACTTGTAATCATAGAAAGTGATGAGAGAGGATGAATTTGCTTATAAAATAACACATCTGCAAGTCTATTCTGCTCTCCTTGCCCAGTTTTCTTCTAGAGCCTGGTCGAACCGTAGAGCAGGAATCAGCACGCTGCCTTCCATCGTGCTGGAGAGGACCTCCGAGACACTGCCCTAAACGCCAAATGAAAACACACACCGTGCAAAATAAGCTCTGCAATGACTTTTTAGTGACAACTGGTAGATTCACAGCAGCCCCACAAATTTTGGTCCAGAGGCTTATAAAATTACCTCCACTACACGTTGGGAAAGGAGGAGTACCAGAAGCACCCCAGCCAGCCATCAGCAGGGCTGCATCGTTTCTTTCCAGCTATTTAAAAGGCAGAAGAATATATTGATTCCAATTATCACCTGGATTTTGTAAATCAATAGCAGCCAGCCAGGCAAGCTCCCTGCTCGCCAGAAAGGTACGGATTTATTTCCTGCAGAGTGCGTATGTACTTACAGCCAATACAGCCAGCAGTCCGACACGTAAAAAGCAAATACATGCGCATGCTAAAAGGTGCAAAGTCAGTGCAGTCAGCTCAGCCTCCAAGTATCTGTGCACCCTCTGACCAGCTTGGCAGCCAAACGAAGCCCTCCTGAGAAAAGCAGGCTAGGAGAGCAAAAAGGTGACGTTCAATAGTTCGTATCAAAGCAAACGCTGAACTGAATTTCACGGGCTATTTCTGTTTCCTTGCTAAATAGCAAAGGCCTACTGCAAATAACAGAGCGAGAGTTTTGCAGACAAGGAAAAGGTCAAGGATCTCTCGCTATGGCAAACGCTCTGCTACAGACAGGGAGCAGCACCGGCTCCCGGAGTAAAAAAATATCAAGAAATGTCACTTATTGTCTCCACATGTTTATACACCAAACACTCCCGTTGCAGCCCCTTCCTTTTAAGACTGATTTCAGAAATAACAACATTGGAAAAAAAAAAAAAAAGCTGTGGTGAGGGTTTCCTTCCCAGTGAAACGAATCTGAGGTGCAGAATAAACATGGGATTCTTGACTCACTCGCTAAAACGTTACCAGAGAGATTTCAAAGCGACATACTTCTGGCTTAGCTCTACTCCCACTGACGTCGGTTAAGACTTTTACCATTGACTTCAGTCAGTGCTAGCCTACGTACCGCTTGAAACTCAGCTATTATTACCTCTTAGTTTCAAATATGTAATGTTCCTCTGAAACAGACGGAAAAATATTTCAGGAACTTTTAAAATCTGTTCCTCCAAGATACATTTTTTTTTTCTTCTTTTTTTTTTTTTTTTTTTTTTTTTTTTTTAAACACACTGAGGCGCGGTTCCTGGATGCAAGCACATGTGACCCGTTCTAAATAAAGGATATTTTCCACTTCTTGCACAACTGGAACAGATATAAGCAGTAGCTTGAACAAACTGCATTGCAGAACCCAACCAGAATATAAAACACTTGAATAAGATCCATAAATAGCAGTAATATGAAAAGACTACCTCCAAGAAGGCGCAAATTCGATGTTGAGAAGCCTAATGTAATCAAGTTCAAATTTAATCAGCCTGCAAAGTTCATTTATGAAATTTAATTTGATCATCTGCAGACTGAGGCACTTCAGAAAAGTCGTCCTGGGCTCTCCAGAGTAAGTACACATTTCAAAACTGTGTGCTTCTGGTAAAATTACTATTTCCTCAACAAACACTGAGTATTAAAAGGGAAGTTTTAACTAAATAAAGACTTTAATGTTAAACACAGCCCCAGAAAAGGGGGGGGAGGGAGGAGAAAAAAAACCAGTGCTTTACATAAGTCCCTAACTGGCTGGAGATGTGGTACTGGCTGATATAAGTAAAATATTGAAGGTTTACATAGGGGAAAAAAAAAAAGCATTTGGGAATCAGGAATGATGAGAATTTCATAAAAACATCATTGCTTTAATAATGACAAACCCCGCATCTCAATGCTATTGCTCATAAAGCAAGAATAAGCTTCCTAAAAACTATCCTGCGACTTAAAAGCATTTCCTAATAATTTCTTCCCCTAAAAATACTTCAGTAACTGCATCATTCAGATGCTTTTTAACCAGCCTGAACATAAATAAGCTGTGAAAGGGCAACAGAAAAGAGCATGAACAGCAGTAATTTCCTTGCAGGTACACCGTTTTATTAACAGCAAAGCAGTAAATTACAACAACTGACAATAATTTGCCAGCACTTGCCAGGTCTCAAGTACCATCTGAATGGACACAGAATTACAAATTACAGAGAACCCAAGAACAGAGAAATGCAACTCAACGTTAAAAAAACCCCACAACCAACGTTGCTGCATTTGGCACATCTGGGTTAGCTCAGATCGCCCTTCACTATAACGTCTTTACTTCCCATTTGATATCCTAAACATCACTTTAATAAGTCAAACGATTTAAAGAATCCATGTTAGCAGTATGGTAGATGTAACTTAAGCTTACAGCGCCCTGACGACTGCTGCAGGCACGTTAAGATCTGTGTTTACTTTTGTAATAACTGATTATTTTCTTCAGCTGATTGCCTGGGAATGAAACTCCATCGATTTCATTGCGCACTGCTAGTACCAGGAAAGAAATCTTACTTACTCATTCATTACACAAACATGTACATATTTAAGCATACGTACTTGGAAATTAAAACTATTATCCTTCAGGAATATGATAGGAGAGGAATAAAGTATGAAGCTGGGGGGGGAAGGAACTCTTGTCTTACTGGCTAGCCACACAGTCCAGTTTCCTCCCACAGTGAAAAGTGACTCTGGAGAAACCAAAGCAACTGAAACATCTTCTCAGTTTTCAAAGGCATTCAACCACAGGAGATTCCAGAGAACCCTGAAATGTAGCTAGAGCTTCATCCAAGCAGCTAACTTCTCATGAGTTGGAGGGCTTTAGGAAATATGGTAGGAACTGAAGCATCTCAACCCCGTGCAGTCTTCTCCATCCCTTATGATTAAAGCTTTTTGTCGGGCTTACATTTTCCCTTGGCCTCTAGCATTCAATTGTGGCTTGGCCAAAGTTAGTACAGTATTTACTGCAAAAAAAAAAAAAAAGCTTTTATTATCAGACGTCTTGTGGCTTTGGATTGCAGACCTGAATGATGAAATATGGATGGAGTAACTGCGAGGGCACAGGGAGGAGGAGAAATCGCGAACTGGATGTCATATATTTGAACACAAGCAATCTGGGAGGAAGCGAATAGGAGAGTTTTACTGAGCGAAGCATGCCGATATCAGCAGGGCTGAGTTAAACCAAGCAACAACAAAACGTTTCTGCTTGGTTCTGAGCATTGATAGTCCTACTTACTTCTAAGCTGGAGGGCTTTCGCTGTGTACTCACAATTTCAGCTGCTATGAGTAAGCCAAGGATGCTTCTCACCTCTCATGGTTAAAAAAGATCAGAGAAAGCCTTGAATGTTGCTAGGAAATCAGCAGTTCCCACCAGGGAAAAGAGTAGATTTGCTATTTAGACTCATCCGACATCAGCTATTGCCTCTGGTTTGGCCTGCTCCCCAGGCACCTTTGCAGAGCAAGGCTGTGGAGAAGACAGTAAGAAAGCCACGGCCACTGCCCCATCACTACCCCACGCTGACCTGGTGCCACTCCGCTGACTGATGGGCAATTACTCCTGATTTACATCCACAGGAGAAAGCGGCAGGGTGATGTTGGATACCCTTGATAATCATCAGTCAGACTGGTTTCGGGCCTGAGCAAAGCTGAAGGACCACAAGAGTCCTCTTAGATTACAATCTGCATATCACGAAGCAAACAGGTTTGTGAGCAACTTTTGCCTCCTGTTATCATCAAGTTTTATCAGCCTGGCTCCAGGGACAGGTATATATGGACCTGGCAGGGGCCCCTGGCTCTTTTGCTTCTTCATCTCCCACAAGACCAGGAAGACGATCGAGAGTCTACGGCGAGGTAAGAGCTGCATGTGAGCTGGGCAGGCTCCACGCTGAGGTTAACACGCCAGTTCGCTATCTGCCAGAAAAACCACAGGTTGCAATTCCAGCCTCGGGGCTCCCTCTCCTTCTGTGCATGGGTACGTGTGGAGGGACACGAGGCAGACCAGAGCAAGCTGGTCACTTCTCCAGCCCAACACGCCCTCCTGGAAACATCAGAACAGCTGTTGGCCTGGGGCACCACCAGGATGTCAGGGTGACTGACACAGGGGTCCCTTTAAACCCCAAGGGTGGGCAGCGCTGGCTCTGCAGGAGTATCAGGTAAGAACATTCTGGAGCAATTCAGCCTAGGCAAGTTTGAAGTGACAACATTTAGAAGACGGACAAATACTTCGGTGCTTCACTACAGAGTATCTTGGTTCACTTCCCTTTGAGCTAAGTGAACAATGTAGGGATGCATTGGGGTCCCAAAGCATCAGCACAGGAATTAAAAGCAGTTGGAACATCTGTGCAAGGTCAAATGCAGATCTGCCATCAAAGCTCCAACACAAACCTGCTACCTATGCTCCACACCCCCACCATCTGAAGGCACAAACTGCTGACTACAAAGTGCACGACCATAAAGAGACAACTTCTGCACACCAGTTAGAACCCCAGGCTAGTGCAAACAGGGCTGCTGGACAACGCTGTCACGATCTACCCCACGACTGCTGCACTCCGCTGGGAACGCAGACACCGCTGAACCTGAAGCCCTGTGGGTCTCGCAGCTGTCACCCTCACAGCTGGAATCCATCACTGCTGGGGAACCCATCTCTGCACCGCCCTCTCTCCGCACATTAGTCTGGCTCCCAGCTAATGACAACTTCCCCACTCAACCTTGGAGGGCAGAGGAGTCCTGACAGCTTTGGTTCGGTTGACTGGCCCATACGGCTGTGAAAAGTTGCCCATCACTACTGCTACATGCAACATTTCTTGGCAATACCAAAGGTTCAACACAAGAGAGCTGCTGCGAGGCTGCAGGAGGCGGCCCCCGGCTTGCCAGTCCTTGCGATAGCGACAGAATTTTTCCCATCTTGTACTACACGATCTTCAACGTTTCTTAAACATTCAGAGCACGATCAAAAATTCATTTGTTTACTTTGAAGCCTGCCAGCCGGTACAACCGAAGCTCATTCTAGCACAATCTTCTTTGAAATATTTACCTTCTCATTCATTTTTCAAAGGCGTTACACCAGACACACACACACGAAGAGCATTGTTCCAAACTAAATAAAAAAAAACCCAAACCCACGACGATAAAGGCGGGCTAACAGCAGACTTGATTACAAACAAGATTACTGCCAGCAACGACCTTATAGCCAACCGTGTTCCGCTTAGGAGAGCGTCGTGATGAAATGGAGGGTTTGGGACTGCCAGAAAGCTTTGAATGAAGAACCTGAGGAGGAAGAAACGTGGCCCTGCTGACAAGGGGGGTGCTCAAGGTGCAGGAGAGGCTTTGCTCGCTTTGGCCAGCACTAGGGATGGAAAGCAGGCACCCAAGGAACACACGCCGCCTCATCCCCCTTCACACACCGTATCTCCGCCACGCAGCCGCTCCAGATAAGAATAAATATCTCGGGAGGAGGAGAAAAAAAAAACAACCCCCACTTCAGCAAGAAACTGCCGCACCTAGGCAAAAAACTTTCCAGCCCCCACGCAGCGAGGGGGGGAAGGAACCAGCTCGGGAAATCAATGAAAAAAGCGGAAAAAACCCCAGCAAAACCTAACCAAAAACCCAACGAAACCCCAACCAAAAACCAACCTCAAGACCTTGCACCAACTTTGCAGCTTTGGCGCTGCCCCTGCCCGGGGCCGGCAGGAGCCGCGGGGGTCCCGCTCCCCACCCCGGGGGGCAGGAGGCGGTCGGGGCTGCCCGGGGGAGCCGGTGAGGCCCCGGCAGGGCCAACAATACCCTTTACATAACGCCGGGCCGGCCCCTCCCGCCCGACAACGCCGCTATGATGGCAGGAGGCGCTCAATGGCCGCCCCGCTGCGCAGATGCCGCCCCTCGGCCGGCACCGGCCGGGCTGGGGCTGACTCAGCGCCGGGACCCGGCCCCGCAGCGCCGGGGGCACCGCGCCCCCTGCTCCTCACCTGCTCTTGAGGGGCTGGCTCTTCAGCTCGTAGTAAGTCTTGGGCTCCTCGTGGAACTCCTCGCCCACCTCGAAGTCCGGCACGATCCCCGACTCCGCCTGCATCGTCGCTGCCGCTGCGAGAGGGGAGAGACGGGAGGGTTATAGAGCCGCGCCGAGCCGAGCTGAGCCGAGCC
>WEIS01068621.1:0-17229 GCA_013389965.1 Todus mexicanus
TGACTCAGAGACAACCACAAAGTAACATTCGGTGGCTTAGCACCTCTCGGATCAGTGCATGCCCCAGCTCTACTTTACTGTGTTGATGTGCCCCAGGGCATCTGAAATGCATGTTAGGAATTAATTTGGTGTCAGCATAGAGAACCACAGAAAAACCCTCTGCCCAATTTGCAGCAGCGTTGAAAAGAGATGATGTATGTCAGAATACAAAAACAAGGGGATGGAGAAACGTATGAAATATGGTCCATGTCATTTTACAGTCCAGGAAATATTTTATCCAAAACACATTGTTTACTCCTGTCTATTTTGAGAGGACAGAATAGCATTGGAGGCAATCCCAACGCATAGTTAGAGGCAATGCAAAGTTCCTCTTAAAGGATGCTTCAAAAGTTTGGGACCATTTTCTTAGACTGAGTTTGAATAAAGTTTGAATAAAAAGGAACAGGACTAAAAGCACATGGAATGACCCAGAGAAAGTGAATCAGAAAGTTGCATTAATTCTGTCTCTCATAAAAGCAAGGGAGGCATGAAAGAAAATCAGGTTAAAAATTTACATTTTCATCATATGCAGAGCTAACATGTTCCTGTTAAAGCAGGCACCTCTTAAGACAGAAAAGCAAGTTATGTACGCTTACAGCTTAAAGCAGTTTCCAGGGTTGTAGCAGTACAAGTAAGGAGGGCTCAGATCCCAATCTCAGCTGGTGAGGATGTAGCTATAATAGTGGCTGTGAGAGGTGTGGGTTCAGTTCCCTTCTCTACTCTGTAATCTCAGTTTGCTCAGGGAGGGAGGAAAAACAAAAGTTAGCCAAATGCTGACATTTGGTTTGGAAACCTGACTCCCATGAGATGTCTCTGGAATCACTGTCCAATGCCTTTAAAATATGGATGTCTCTGTGTCTCTGCTCTCCAGCTGCAAAGTGGGAACAGTGGCATTACACCCCATCCAAACAAAAAAGTGGAAAGGACAATCTATCAATCCGCACACACATATTCGTGGACCAAAAATAGGAGAAGCATTTTCTTCAGAACAAATTAACTCACGTTCCTATTTCTGGGTTTGTTTTTCTGTTGTTGTTCAGTTGTGGTTTTCTCCTCTCCTTCCTCAAAGCATGTGATACTACTGACTGCTACCAAGGTCTAGCTGGGCTTTCACTGCAGCAGCTATCCTGCTCCTGGAGGAGGTTATTTTAATGCCAGAGAGTCAGGAGGGCAGAAGCAGCGCTTGATGAGTCTTGCCAATGACTGAGCATTCCTCTCCTATTCCTGTGCTCTTTAAACTTCAGTAGCTGAACCTATATCCATACCTTTTTCTCCATCATGGACCTTCAATAACAAAGCATCAGAAAGGGTAGCAAAAGTGACCTGAAAGTGAATCTAGGAAACTACTGTCAACAATGTGTCAATTTTTTACTTCCATACAATGATACAGCGCTGAAACTACAAGCCCCAGCATGCAATATCACATCTTCATCAAATGGAATATTGGTTGCCTAGCAATCAAAAGTCTTGGTAATAAAATGTCTATACTTATGGCTATGTGAGCAAACATTATGTCATTTGGTATTGCTGCCCCTGTAAAATGTGTTTGAGGCATCTGATATAGAAAAATTCAGAAGTCAGCACATTCAGAGCACCAAAAAGCTACTAGATTCATACCAGAAGAAAAAAGGGGATGCAGCATATACTGGTATACAAATCACACAGTAAATATCAGAAGATACAGTTTGGCATTATGTCTGACCATGCTTGAATAATCAGGTCAGTCTTATTTGTTGCTGTTCCAATCTCTCCTACAAATACTAGCTTGCTTGTTTTATTCTGATTCACACAGGCCCCACAACCATCTGTGATTTGGCAGCTTCTACTGAGTTAGAAAATGTCAGCAGGAGAGGAGAGGGGTGATTGAAGAGAAGAGACAGAAACTTTTCCAGCCATCAGCTTGCCTGCCTTTTCAGCTTGCTTTGTGTGAGCTCTGCTGGCAATACCTACAACTTCTTTCTTCCGTTAGAACCTCTGATTATGCTGGCTGTGGCTGCCCAGTACTTGAATAAAGATGTGTTTTTAACTGAGATGAGTGCAATTAAATGTGAGATTTGTATGGATCCAAGACCTTAATCAGGGGCAGGAAAATAAAGTATTGCAGATTTGGAACCTGCTGCATGGAAATTGTTAAGTCATACTGACAGTCACAGACCAGTCTGGGTTTGAATCTAATATGCCTTATAGGGTAAACTCAGCAATATTTGAATAACTTTATCCACTACCTTGATAACAAGAAGTTCTTCTGATGACAGTCTGCAAAACTGTCAGCTGGCCTTTGGGATACCGGTATTTTCCTCTACTTTTCAGCACTCTAGCCAGAGACCTCCTGCTTCCCCTTGGGTAGGTTGGCACAGATTACTAAGGACTGATTTCTACCCCCTACTTGGCTGTTCTGCCCTTGGCTATAGCAAATCAACATGTTGCCAGACCTCCTGTCTGAACCTTATACGCTGGTTCAGGCCAGGCTAATGCACCGTCACATTTGACCAACTCTGCTAGGGCAGTGGTGACAGAAAGTCTTCTCTACCACAACAAGGGATATTTAATAGCACAATAACATCTTCTGGCCAAGGAAAGTCTGCTTAGGCTGCATTGAGCTGTCACAGCAATAGCAGGCTCAATAGCAGGTGTATCTTCTCACCACATGCCTCACCTGCCCCTGCAGGAGGCATCAAACTTAATGGGAAGAGCTGTTGGAATGAATCATACAAGTCCCTCACTCACTTCAATGCTAAATCAGCTAGGTTTTCCCTTTGCCAGCATTAGGTGAGCTGACATCAACCTGAGCATTGTAAGGCAATGGAAGCTTCACTCTTTCGCTCTTGAAAGGACAGCAAAAAAGAGCATGGCACATCTTATATTGCTACAGCCATTTCTGCTCTGATCTTCTGCTTCACTTCTTTCCTCCCACTTCTCCCCAGAAAGTCAAGAGTTTCCTGCAATTTCTTTTTCTGCTTCATTTTCCTTCACTTCAAAAATAGGAATGCTAATGCTTGCTCCACAGGGCTGCAGAAAACACAGCTGGATGATAAACATGTACCAGTGCAGTGCTTTAAGATTTAGCATCTCACACCCAGCATGTTCTCTCACTGTAAGCTGCCTGTAGGGAGAAGAGTGGTCTTCCCAACTCCCTAATTTATGGCTTAGCTGGATCATAGTAACTATTTTTTTTTAATAGCCAGACAAAATCTAGTGATCAGAAGTTCTTTTTGTGTGGTATTATTAAAGAATTTTTCAGATCAAGGCCTGTTTGAAATGATGGAGATGGACAAATGCCCTCTCTTCTTGATCCAATTGAAAGCTAAAAGCTGTGTATGTAATGAAAGCCAAATTCTTTGTGTCTCTGCCAAAGACATAAGAAATTCAAGAATGGCATTTCCTTATTCCTGACCTGCTGCAGCTGGCCTTTTCTAATACTCAGTTAGTCAGCAGCAAATAATAAAAAAACAGTTTTAGTCCAAAAAACAGTTTTAGTCCAAAAAACAGTTTTAGTTAACAGTGACTAGGTGTGTGGCATTTCAGAAAGAGAAATGAGGCTGTTAGGGTTTTTATTGTTTAAGAAAGTAAATGCTGTAAGATTCACCCTTCAGCAATCCTAAACTTCCTATGGGTGGCAAGAAGACCCTTCTTTCCTCCTGCCTTTCTTGGTCAGTAGTAATATCAAGGAGTTCTGGAACAAAGATGATGACAAATGACAGGACTGGTAGGTTAATCTGAGATTTGCTTTTGGATTTTAGGGAGGTTTAAGCAGCAATTAGACAAAACCAAAGGTCTCAATTTGAAGACTCTCCAACTTTGGATAAATTCTGATTAGACACAGTTTACATGTGACTCCTGTGTGCCCAATGAATGAACTGAATCCAATCATCCCAAATTTGGGAAATCTTCCATCTTATTAAAAGTCCATTCTGTCTTTCTCCAAATCACAGCAAACTGTAGGTAGGAAAAACTATGTATGTACTTAAACTGGCCCTGTAAAGATAGCTGCAAACCAACAACATTTTAACAGAATAGCATGAGAAAGGATGACTGCTTTAACCAAAATAAAGGATTAATTACTTGGTTCGACTCCCTATCCTAAAATGTCTCAACATTTCCTTTCACTGGGATTTTGGTTAGGATTCCAAGCCCAGTGTAATGTCTGTTCCACTTTAGCTAAGACTGTAGCTGTGTACGAGACTCACCACTGCTGTTTCCGTACAGTGGAGCAACAGTGCAAAAAAAGCACTCAGTACAAGAATTGATCAGTGTATATATACGCACGTGATGTGTGCATATATATATGTGGCTAAGCTGCTCTCCATCATTTATCACCAGTCCTGGCTAACTTGGGAGTTCCCAGATGACTGGAGGTTGGCCAATGTGACGCTCATTCACAAGAAGGGCCAAAAGGAGGATCCGGGGAACTGTAGGCCTGTCAGCCTGACCTCAGTGCCTGGTAAGGTTATGGAGCAGATCATCCTGAGTGCCATCCAGTGGTGTGTATAAGACAACTAGGGGATCAGGCCCAGCCAACGTGGGTTTAGGAAAGGAAGGCCCTGCCTAACCAATCTGATTACACTCTATGACTGGGTTACCTGCCTGGTAGACGAGGGGAAGGCTGTGGATGTGGTCTGCTTAAACTTCAGCAAAGCATTTGACACAGTCTCTCACAGCATCCTCCTGAAAAAGCTGGCAGCCCATGGCTTGGACAGGTGCCCCCTTCGCTGGGTTAAAAATTGGCTGGATGACCAGGCACAGAGAGTGGTTGTGAATGGTGCAGCATCCAGTTGTTGTCCAGTGACCAGTGGTGTCCCCCANTGGGGGTCAGGGTCTTCTCCAAGGCAACTTGTGACAAGATGAGAGGGCATGGTCTGAAGCTTTGCCAGGGGAGGTTTAGGTTGGATATTAGGAAGCACTTCCTCACAGAAGCGGTGATTAGACACTGGAATGGACTGGCTAGGGAGGTGGTAGAGTCACTGTCCCTGAAGGCGGTTAAGGAAAGACTGGATGTGGCACTTAGTGACATGGTCTAGTTGATGTGGTTGTGTTAGGTCATAGGCTGGGTTTGATGATCTCAGAGGTCCCTTCGAGCCTCAATAATTCTGTGATTCTGCGATTCTGTGTACATATTTGTGTGTGTATCGACACAAAAAGAAGGCAGACTCTCTGAATTAGTGAGCTTTGATTTTCTCAAATGTTGCAGATCACAAGAGATAGTGTCTCTAGCATTACATCAGCCTGGTTCTCCCAGATGTTTTTATATGTATACCTCCTATGAAACACAGCAGTCTAGACCAAAAGACATATGGGCTGGCACTGACTGGCATCCTAGCAAAACCAAGAGTATCTAACACACAACTACTCACAGGAGACTATACAAGCATCATAGTTGCTACTTAAATCACCAGACTGCTGTTATCTTCATTTCTGAGTGATGCAAATTACTTTCATCATTACTTTCCACTCATTACAACAGAAACGAGTTAGTTTATTTCCCAGAGCCAAGCTTAAAGAGACAGTTCAGTTCTAAATAAACTTGGTGGGCTGACTGCAGGTCACTTTGGCTGAAGATTTTGAAACAGTTTTAAATTCTTCTCGGCCCTTTGCACATCTATTTCAGCTTTTGGCTAACTTCCAATAAAGACTGAAGAATTCTTCACTTTCTGTCCAAACGACTGTGAAATTTTCCTGTAAAATGAATTACAATTGCAGAAACCCATCCAAGAGGTGGTTGAGAGGGAGACAGACTCCTGCATAGAAGATGTAAAAGCTTTCTCCACACTACAATAGAAAAAAAACACCCCACAAAACCACCCACCCACCCAACCAAACAAAAAACAACACCCAACCAAAAACCCCACCAAAAACAACAAAAAAATGCCAAACACCCCATAAAACTATTCAGCCCCGAACCTGGTTGCTTTAGTGTTTGTTGCACAAAAAGAAAACACAAAAAACAACTTACTCTGGCTTCTCAGAGCTGGTCTGCAGAACCATGGAAGAAAAGTTGCTGTGTCATACAGATATAAATATAAATACAGATACAGATAAAGATACATACAGAGGAGATGTGACAGTATACAAGGCAGACTGTGAACACCTTACCTCCTTTGGTAGCCAGCTTCTTCTCTGAGTAGACATTTTTGTTTCCAAAGAACTCTCTGTATAACTTCTTAGCAGCAACAGTTTGAGTAACTCACCAGCTTTCAGGTGCATTTGGAAAAAAATAAATTAAAAAAATCCCAAACTCCCCATACAATCAGAATATCTTTGTGGAAACTAGAAAGATTCTGTAAAGAAACAAGCAGACAATATGTACACATTTATCTGTCTGTGGTGTACTTCCATCAGCAATACCTTACGCAGTTCTTCAGCATATATGGTACCAGAATAGCTGACCTGATGCAGGTATCTCATGACGTAGAAGTAAAAGTCAGTATGATTTTCTGCATCACCATGACAGCTGGCAGTGTCATGTTTGCAGAGTTCAGGTATCAGTTCAGTTTTCTTTAATGAAAGTCCTTTTCTACTGTGAATATGATTTAGAAACTCTTCTAGCTGCAGTAAACTACTTCAGGAAAATTTGAGAGGCATCGGCAAAAGACTATGTGGGCACATCTGCCACAGGCAGTTGCATACTTCCAGTTAGAGGGGCAGTCAAAACCAGACTGCTTAGCATTAAAATCACTGTGGTGTGCTAAAAAGTTAACAGAAGTCTATGCATTCACTGAGACTGAATATCAAAGAGGTGACTAATCAAGTGATTTTAGCTCACCCATTAATATCAGCCGCTACAGCTTGCTTACCTGTATTACATGCCTTCGACGTATCTGTGCAGTGCCTGGTCTCTTTCTCCCATTCATACTGGGATCACATCTACTCCACAGTAAAGGGAAACATTATCACATGCAATAGAGCAATATATTTTGGGCTCACACATTAGATAATCTGATTTAAAACTGTAAGATGTATGGACTCTTCCCTACGATGTCATTCTTTAGTGAATCTTGGCCATATACATACAAACATGCATGACTAGAAGGAATCAAACTCCGGGCCTTTCAAGAGATATGATAAAAAAATTCCATCCCTCCAGAAAAGACCATAAGATTGTATTTTTGTCCCAATGTACTAAAAAACATTCTGTACTGAGGACTGAAGTTTCTTGTACTCCAGCCATGCTGCCTAGCACAACCAGTGGAGTTGAGGTACAGTCTGGCTCTTGTACTCAAGCATGAGGTCTGTTCACATTTCTCTTCCAGGAATCTCCCTATTTCAGCAGTGTGACTGTGTGCTCCTGTGCAGTGCTGGGAATCCAGCGTGGGTAGAAGACATAATATGTTGTGCATTCCATGATGTTCATGCTGTGAAAATCATCATGCACCTCCTGGTTAAACTGATTGCTGCCACTGAGAGGATTAACAACTGAAACTTAATCATTCTTCAATAACCACCAAGCCAGCAAATAAGGAAAGAGGAAGGACGGGTGTTAAGTTGACATCAGCCTTTCAGTACCTCTTGCTATTGTGGGCTCACAGAGCAGGAAAAACATACATCCAGAGATGCTGACTGAAAGACGACAGTACATTACTGCAAGTTTCAGGTGGTATGAAGTAGGCAGCGCAGAGGGATCTTCCACTAGAAACAAAGAACTACCCTCAACATTTATTACAAATGTTGCACCCTCCTCTTTGATTCTTCTGTTTACTTTCTGATTTTTATTTGCACACTTTCACTTTTGATCATATTGAGAGTTTGACCTCTCTTACCCCATGGAAAATGCGATACAATTCTTTTTAAAGTAACATATTTAGCAAGGCACCCTTGGGTATGAGCTCCCATAGCCACACAGCAACTGGATCAACCGCACACATCAGAAATACGTCTCTGCTGATGCAAGTAGTTTGCAAAATAGAAAAGGCGCGAGAGAGAGGGGTAGAAGCAAACCTCAAAAGCAGATTAATAGCAATTTCAAAAAACAAGACCACAAGTTTTGTATAGTGTATGCCACTAACAGTTGATGAAGAAAGTGCATTTTCAGTGATGCAAACCAACAGAACAAGATCTAATATATTTATGCATGGCAACAGCAGTATCAGCACTCTTTAGAATAGGTTGTCCAAAAAATTTGACTGCAGTATAGACAGAAAGTCCTATGGTATGGTATATACATACGGATCAATGGCAACAAACTACATAAAAATATACATCCACTGGGAATCGAGGAGGGGTGGAAAGGCCAGAGGAAACAAGGGGCTTTGATTTAGTGCATTTAGAGCAAATGCATTCTGCTTTCCAGTTTTAAGAGTGTGTATACAACCAAAGACACCATTACAGATTAGTCCTGTAGAGAATATCAGCAGTATAATGGCTAGAGTTGTATATTACAGATCTCAAAGCCAAAGAAATTCTTTGCATAGCAGCACTGTGAGAATTGCATAAGTTCTTGCATGCTAGGAAATTTAGGCTTGGTCCAGAAATAACAAAACTCTAAGGGAAACGGCCTGCCTGCTGGGTTGCTGTAGATCTTTGCTATTGAAGCCATTTGGATACAAAATCCCTATTTACAGAAACAATTTTTTAAAGTAGACAATTGGAGAAATAAATTGATGCTGTGAATGCTCTGCAAAATTGTACTACACCGATTGCCAATTCTTTGCTATATATAACAGCTTACAGTATGTGTAATAGCGAAAGATAATCACGTTGTTGCTGGAGAACAAGCGAAGTTCATCCCTTCAGCAACATTTTAAAGATTCATAAGAAGTCTATCACTAACTTTGAAAAGGCAAAACATTTAGTAGAAATGTACTCTGAGTTGGAGGAATGGTATCCAGAGGTTTTAAAGGACTTATTTCTTTCCTCTACTCCTTCTGCCTCTAGCAGAGGTTCTGAGTCAGCCTAGTTTTCTGGTCTGTAATGTTATGTATGTAGGTAGGTCTAACCGGCTTCTCCTCTATGTGTTTCTACCCTGCCATACTCCTTCCTAAAAGGGTCTCAGGGAAAGATTATGGCTCCACCTCCCAGCATGAGGGAGATGGTGCTTCTTGTCAACACAGTAGCAGCCAGCTGACTCCTAGTGTCCATTTCATGGGAAGCTGACTGTGTGTGCAGGAAGTTTTGCACTTATTGCAGTACTAAATCCCATAAACATGCAACAGAGTCTTAGGCTTGCTCAGAGCACAAGGAAAAAGAACCTATAACTGCATTAAGACTTTAGACAGTATATGAAGGAATAATATTAAAAAACTATTTTAAAAACAGGCTTAAAAAATTCACCGCTTCCATAGGTGACACTAGGATTAATAGAAAGGTCAAGTTATACTTAGATCATCTGTGGTTCTAACATGACTATGTCTCTGTCTGTGTGTGCATGTGTGTGCATGTAGAGAGCCCCTTGCTTCCAAGCTTCAAAGGTAACTGTGTTTCCCTGTCAGAGATAACATGGGGGAAACTGGAAGTCCAATAGAGCTCTTCACCCTATAGTAATCACAATTCTAGAAACTAAAAACATTCACCACAGTGCACTGGTCCTGTTACGGGAGCAGCTGCCCATAGTGTCAGTGGCAATTTTCTAAAACTGGTATGTCCAACTGACAACCTGTAAACCAAAATCACCAGTTTTGATACCCTGGGGCATCAGAACCAAAGTCTATATTTAGGTGGACACAGAAAATCTTGACAAAATGGACTTGTCCTTGACCTATTAGTTTATTTCAAAAACCTTCTGCTCAATAAACTTACATACATTAGGGAATGTTGTAGATATTTGATCCTTTCTCTGTTGTTCAACAATATGATATATGTTAAAGGCAATCAAAGAAACTGAAGGGAACTAAAGAAACACCTTCACTGACTAATCAAGGGAAATGTTTTCACAGTTACATACTTCAAATAAAAGTGCACCACCATTTTTTCAGAACAAAACTGCTTAACTTTACCACGAAGGTAATATAAAAAAGTTTTATTACAGTCACTGTTGACTGAAATTAAGAACCTTTTTTTTTTTTTCAATTCTCTCATATTATCCTTTCCTCAGCCTTAGGCATTTAAAGCTACTCAGCTACTCAGGCATTTAAAAGGTCAATTTGCAAGGCATTTTGGTTTGCTAATTTCCACAGTTAGCTAGAATCTTAAGCAGTGTTCCCAATTCACTATGAATCATCTCTAATTCTCTGAGTTCTAAGGAAGTTAATGGAGTGCAATCTCTAAATTAGGGCAAAGAGGCAAATTTATAGTACTCCCGATATCTCACTTGACCACACAGATTTTTTTCTCTGTTCAAACTAAAAATTTTCTTCAAGATTTTCTGCCCTTCTATCTTTTCCAGTAATAACTTTGCAATAATGTCTGAGCACTTTTTGATAATTTGTTGATCTGTTTGATACTTTCATATATTGTTGTAGGATTTTCCCACCAGTCACACCTAGAAAGGATTAGAAATCTGGATTGGACAAATTACTCTGAGCACGTTTTTGCCATGCAGGCAGCCACAATGGTGTGACAAGGTGGGATTTATGGCTCTATTGCCTGCTCGCTCCAATTGTGGCACGCCTGAACTGTTACTGATACTACCATACAGGCTATAAGGCTCAGAACACACAGCCTCCTGTTCTCTCTCTTTGCAAAAAGAAAATAGTGCAAAGGCAAGAAGAATGAGGCCCTAAAAGGAAGGAGAAAGGCATGGATTCTCAACATGACCGGAATAGGACAATAGATCACTATCAAATTAAACACAATTCATTTTCCCTATATTGCCACATAAACATTTCACTAGGACAAAAGCCTACACTCTCTCTGAAATCTTTTTTACATTCACATAAGATGTGCACATTAATGGAGATCCTGGGATGACTGTTGAAATTTCTTTGAACACGCTATGTTTCTTCAGAAGAAGACAAGTTGCAAGACAAGCTCAAGCTGATGTTGAAGAAGTGCCTCTTTACTCCTTTTAACCTAGACATGCTGTTTGAAGGTAACATTTATCATTATTACCACACTGTGCATCCAGCAACAGCCTAGAGAAGGGTGCAAAAATTGCAGGATGAAGGACATTGCCTTTCTGAAAGTTCAGCAAGAGTCTGGGTAGCATCCATATTTCTTTCACACTGTGGAAGGAACAAGCCATGCTCTGTGCATGTTGTTCAGATGGCCCATAATACCGAGTGAAGTGATGGCAAAAACATCCGTGTCTAGGATTTCGGGCATCATCGTGATCATACCCTTAAGCGGTATTTCCATACTAGATGCAGCTTGTTGCCAGAGTGCAAGTAAACTTCATAACGGACTGCCACAAAGTCAGTCCAGGAGCAGTAAATTAGCAAGTGGCTCAGGCACTCTCGTCTAGGAGAAGAGTAAAAAAGGAGTGTGGCTGCAGCACTGGGAACAACGGTCCTTGTTCTCTTGCCTTGAGTGAAAGTAAACAAGTCCATTGTTATCTGACTTTACCAAACCTCAAAGTATAATGCTAGAAGGAAAAATAAGTTTTACAGAATTGAGCATATATACAACCCTTTTCTTCCCTTTTGTAAATTGTATGTTACACTAGTTGAAACTTACCCAGGTGTTTACAGTATTCTATATATATAATGGCACATTTAAGCTTTTTAAAGGGATTGGAACATTTCAGGAATGTCTCTGGTGCTGAAAAAGGCTAATGTATTACAAATCATATAATATTTTAGTTCAGAAAAAATATGTTCAGGTATTTTGACCTAGCATCATAAGGGTTAGGAAACCGAACAAGGATGCCATGAAGCATGACTGACCAATCAGTCAAGCTAGTCTGCTTCAGATACATATTGTGCAAGGCATTATCGCTGCAATCAGTCACAAAAATGCATATTTAGTTTTTGTACATTAAATACTACAGCTGTGAACCTATGTAAAAGATATACAAAATATAAATGTCATCAGGACTGTATATTTCAAACTTTTCAAAATAAACACAAAGTATATATATATATGTAGGCATATAAGTTGTAATTTCCATGTCAACACTAGCACAGTTTGTCTCTTCTAAATACAGATCTGTATACTTCCTAGTCCAACACATGCACCTACAAACACATGATCATGCATACAGCTTTACGTTCTGCTGTTTGCAGAAGAGTCAGAATATACAGCACTATACATTGTTTCAACTCAAAATTGATTGGCAAGTTAAGGAAGATGCCATTCAAAAGAAATTCCTTGTGAGCTATTACAAAAAAACCCAAAACAAATCACAAAACCAAAACAAAATGGAGAAAACCAGGGGTATAGTCATATCGTCTCAATAAAAACACTGAAGACCATGGTGATGACGATCTAAGATTCCAAACGCTTTGTCTGGCATGTGGTGGGGGTTGCTCTTGGACAAGAGACAACACTAGAACTGGTTGCTATAACACATACCGAAGACAGTTATAATGAGATGTAGAGCTTTCACAACACCATCCAACCCAGCTCTGGGTTCAGACTACTGAGGTCTCTGACCGAAATGAGACAGAGCAGTTGTATGCTGTTCTTCTCACAGCAGGCGGTGCTGACGGTGATCTGGATGCCCATCTGGAAGGTAAGCGTCGATTTGCTGGCCGAGCAGGCCGGGAGAAACCCTTCCCACTTGAACATTTAGCTGGCACAGATATCTAGAACACAAAGGCAATTCCTTGCTTTAACATGTTATGGCTTTTGTGGAATGCAGTGGGAATGTAGGAAGACATTTGGGGTGACCTCAGAACAGGTGGTTGGACGCTATTAAAAGGAGCACAGTAATGTGCAGAATGCCAAAGAACAGCTATTTCTATGTATAGGGATTCTCACATTGGTTGTGGTTTAAAATGTATGGAGACAAGTGTCAGACACAAGAAAAGGTATAAAATGTTAATGCAAGCCAAAACTGACTTTCACTTCATTTTTGGAAGGTTTTTTGTCAATGAACACTGTATACTATTCTAAATGTAGAGCTCACAATACCATCTTATGTTACTGGAGTATGATCTACATACTTTCCAGGTATTTTTTGATAGATCCTGTTTCAGCAGTCACATCTTGCTAAGAACTTGTTTCCACTTCCTCACATTCCATCCATGTGAGGCCATTTAGACTTGGTAACTAATGCTGCATGGCTATATATTAATGCAGTGTCATATCTACATGCAGAGTCTCATATATGCAGGAAACCCAACAGATTTTGATTGTAGCTATGGTTACGTAAATTGGAAATAATGAAAATAAAGCAAATGCCTCATGCCATGTGTAGCATTTTTGTGATGTGAATGCTACTGGACATAAACCAGTACCATAATCAGGCAGTATTCTATACTTAGTTTGTACAGATAGAAATGACAACACAAAGTGTAAGCCTATAGAGAGAAAAAAAAACCAATTCGTTTAGTAAAGTTATTCTGGTCTTACATCAATGTAAACTCAGTCATTATCTAGCCATTATTTCTTCCCAACATATTCATTGGCTAACAAAGAAATTAGAAGCTTCATGAATTTTTGCTTTCTGTGCTGTAGTAAAGAAGTGTCTGCTAAGCAAGATGCTGCATCACTGCAAGGCTCTCAGAAAGACATGCAGAAGAAAATCTGCATGGTCAGATTCTTAGCTGTTTAAATCCACGTAGCTCCACTGAAGTCTCTGACTTTGTGACAGTTTAAAGCATACCAGCTGACAATCTGAAACCATTTAAATTTCCCAGCTCTGAGCACATTTGCCTTCTCTTTTCTGAGATTCTAAGGGGCATAACTCTTTGTGTTTGTTGGCCAAGAAGCTCTTCAGGAAAAAATATTGTTCTTTCTTTGTGGCCTTTTACAGAACCTGCAACTTAAGAGTGTATTTTCAAAACAAGCCATTTCTCTTTTCAAAAAGAAAGAATGTTGGCAAAGGTAGTATTTCTAAAATTCAGCCAAATATAAATTAATTGCTCATGCCATACTCTTCTATTTCTGTGAGTCTATACTTGAATATATAGGAGAAGCCAGGAACTAAGACATTAGTATGGGGAGGTTACTTTATTACTGGAAACTTTACAGAGCTACAAAACCCTTTTCACAGGCAGTTCCAAGAAAATCCTGAAACAAGCAGCACCTTAGATGCTGAAGAATGTTATCTAAGCCCTCTAGGATTTTAACATGGCCATGTGTGCTTAAGTCCTTTGGGAAGACTTATGAAATAACTCGTCAGCTAAATGAAGTAGGGAGGGAGTTAAGACTTGACTGCAGTTCCTCGATTAACTAACTCCACTGCAGTTCAAACCTAGCTTTACACAACAGCAGCTGAGATCAGAATCTGGCACACGCCTTCACTGGTCATTCTTACTTATATGCTTCTGTCTCCACAATTCTATTATCTTTGGAGGAAATACTCCTGATTCATCCAGATCCTGGCCTATAGTGTCTATCTGTACACAATTATTAACAATACCATGTTCGCCTGCTTCATTTTAGAATCTGAAACTTGGTATGAAAATGAATTATTTTGTCCTTGCCATGTTTATGAACCTTACCTCTGGTAACTTCTGTCTCTCTTTTCCTTGCTTGAGTTGCTGCCCAATATGCCTGGCTGAATTCCTCGGAAATTCTTGCTTTCCTTGCTCAATCTGGAGCATTTCTAAATACTGACTCAATGTCTCACAACCCCCATCAGTGAATTCAGAATTTGCCTGTGTCCGCTTATCTTTGCAGCATTTCGCGTTGCACGGAGAAGTCACCGTTGATTTTTCATAGTTTTTCAAAAGCTTTTCAACAACACCATAGTTCGACCTTGAGTCAGCTGAACGCGGGCGACCGGATAAATTACATGGTCTCCAGTCATGCTCGTGAAGCATGTGCCTGTAACCACTAGTATTTGGAAGTCCGTTCATTTGCTTTTGCTGTCCCGCTGTTCTGACAGCTTTGCTGGGGTTGTTAGTTTCTTGCTCCTTTGCTGCAGAGAATTTGGGATTTGAAACACAAGATGTACTTACAGTTTCCGTCTGGGTAATAGCAGAGTCACACGATGGGCCAAAGGGTTTGTGATCGTCAGATGCTATTTGAGGCACCAGGTTTTCTTGCAAAGCGTTGTAACATTTATCTGTGTGAAATATAGTCCGGTTAAACTCATCAATCTTTGCTGCTAAAGTTTCATTTCTTTGGGTCTTTCCCAAAGCATACCTAGAATCTTCCAAAAGATCATTGTGCAGGGCAGCAGGGGCGTAAAAGTCATTACTGTAATAAGGGCTGCTGTGAGACTTGGGACTTTGTTTCTGGTGCATCTTGTTGCTTTGGGCCATATTTCCATCTGAACAACTCTTCTGGGCTGACAGTGGGGAAGGTTCACTTCTATTGTCTTTTCCAAGTTTGCCCACATCATATGCCCACGTGTTGTGGCAGAAACTTGTTGGTACATTGCACTCATTTTTGGTTACAGGTGTTGCAGCAGTTACCACCACAGGACCTTTCACATCCTGCCCTTTATTTGCACAGGCTGCTGCAGTTTCGTTCTGGTTTATAGGTGAAGGATTCCTCAGTATCCTTCCACTTTTACAGTCCTGAGCCTTGCAATTGCTTTTGATGCCTGGATCTCTTACTGGTGTTTCAGAAATCTGTACAACTGCAGAAAGTGAGTTTGTTAGGTGCCTAGAAGTGCTCCGTGGAGGAACTGGTGGAGCTTCTTTCTTTTGCCAAGATCTGAAGCCTAGTCCTCTGTCACTAGTAAGACCACTATAAGACATGTCTTTCAAAGCCTTGGTGGAGCTCATCAGATTCTTCCTGTTATTATGTTCCTCTGTTTCAAAAGCAACTGAAATCTGTGATTCATTGCTGGACATATGGTTCATCTCAGGCAGAATAACTGTGTTTTGGGTTTCTTCAAATTCCCCCAGGAAAGGAAGTGACTTCATTCTGAAAATAAAAGGAGAGGTGTTTTAGGGATGAGCAGTAAGGGTATTCCCTGAGGGGACCTCAGAATGGATTCATTCTCCCCATGAGCAAGTGTTTTAACACTGACTGCTTAAAAAGATTTGGGAGCAGTTTTGCTGTAGCTGATACATAGGTTTTAGGACATAGGTTTCCTAACATTACACATAACAGTACAAATGTGCTCTTTGAGTTCTGTTTAAAAATTACCTTTCTCAGCCAGGGCTTAGAAACTATGCATCAGCTATGAAACTATTTGCTTTAAAGATACTAACGCTAACACAGGTACAACAATAAACTAGTGACAACCAGTCAACTGATTGCATGGAAGAGTGTAAAAAGTCCCTCTGCTCTTTGGGAGCATCTGAGAAGAGCTTGCCATGATACAGACTTCCATGGGGTCTCAGCATAGCTGAGACATAGCCTTTCTCAGTCTCTTTCATGGTCTGCACCCTGGCACACCACAGGTTCAGTCTTACCTTCTGAGAATTTCTGCACAACTTGAGAGGAAAAATGGTATTGAGCTTTCTAAAGGAGACCATGAACATTGCATTTTTAACAGATGGTGGAATGTTCTTATGCCATACTTTTCAGGGTCTGTCTTACTATCTTTGCATTTGTACAAATGTATGGTTCTTCCCTCTCTCACCTTCATTGCACTCTCAGATTGTTGGTCCCTGACACACGCCCCACACTTAAGGTTAGATCTGGGCTTAACACAAGAAACCTCCCAGTTTAACAAACCCATACAGTGTTGTATAGAACTGCATGGAAATGGAACCAAGGCAGACAGAAATATCTGTTCACTTTCCCAATCCTCTATATAGCCATTAGAAACAAGTACAATTTAATCTCATATAAATACTAATTTCATTTGGTAGATTCTATAGATAAACTCCATTTTGCTAATAAAACGTGCCCTAGTATCATATTTCAGTGTATTTCATCTAAATGTTTTATGCTGAACACTGAAACACTAAAAGGACAGAAAATGCCTAATTCCTAACAAATTCAGAAGCAAACTCCCTTTCAAAGTGAACAGGAGCACAGGCTCATTACTCATTTTATTCCTCTAATATAAAGAGTTCAAGTATGTTTTTACCTTCTGTGGTTGGACTTCTTTCGAATTTCTTCTTGATAGCTGCACAATTCTTCACTGACTCTGGCAAGTTCTTCGAGAGCCTTTATAAATATAAAACCAGTCTTTTAACATAAGCCTTATAAAAGGTACCTCCAGAATTATTTTGAAACTTGTGGTGATTTGCACTTAAGACTCATGGTAGTGGAAAGTAGCACAAGGAAAGATACAAAGATGCTCACAGG
>WEIS01068623.1:0-26874 GCA_013389965.1 Todus mexicanus
AGGTAATAGTGCTCTGCAGCCACTGCCCGGAGGGGAGCAGGAAGGGAAGGAGCACGGGAGCCCAGCCCTTGAGGATGTTTGGGAAACTGGATGCAAAATCAGCAGGATGGGGGAGAAAGTTGTGCTTTCTGTAGGCAGTGTGGTCAGGCAGCAACAAGATCTGAAGCAGTTCAGCTCTGCTTCTAGGTTCCACAGAGACCAGAATTAAGGCCAAAGTCGGGATTTGTGGGGTCCCGAGCCAGTTTCCTCCTATATGCCACATAATGGAATGATTTTTGTAATTTCATCACGCTTCAGCTTTAAAAATTAGATATTTCTTCCCACTGGTCTTACTAAGAGATTGTTTCAAACTGGAGCTGCCATGATGGCTGGAAAATTTTGCCTGATTCCATGGTTAAATTTATTCCTTGACACTTTATATGCATTTGTTCTTGCAACAGCGTTTTTCTTTAGTTTAAATAATTCTTCTCCCCTCCCATTTTGTATCCTCAATATATCTACAGCCAGCAATCAGCTCCCCTCTCAGGCTCCACTCTGTTAGACAGAACAAGCCAGTAGTGGTCGGGTGGTGGTACAGAGCCACTTCTGCTGGCACAGGGAACTGATACTCAACCTGAAATTATCAGAGCGGAAAACACATCTTGAGCAACCTCTGGCTGCCCTGCCCAGAGGGGTCAGCCCTGGAGTTATGCCAAAAGTAAAGAAACACTCTGTCACTCCTTAAGTCAACATTTTTAAAAGTTTTGGTTGGTATCTTTCACCCCTTGGGATGGAGAGCTCTCAGGAGGTTTCTCTCCTTGGTGTGACTTCGTACCACAGTGGAATGAGAAGCCTCCTGAGCGACCCATGGAGCTACCAGCTCGATACCCTTCCAGCAGTGCTCATGCTGCATGGGCTACACTTCTGGCCATGCCTAATACTTGTACTGGGATAAGTGCACAAGACTGGTGAGAAGGGCTGCCTGACAACACCCATGGATGTCAGCATTGCTCATCCAGGCACCTGCAGCGAATGAAAAATGACACTACTGCACTTAAATCCAAGTCCATCAAGATTTATGTCTATTAAATTGAAAATTTCATTAGTTTCTTTCATGCTCTTGCTAAGCACTGGAGGGTCCCTAAGGACAGAGCCCTCCCAGGTGCAGAAGAGGACTTTCCTCCAGATCCTCCAGCCACCACAGAGCAATGTGATAAGGCTCCTGCAGGGTACAGTCAGCTGAGGGTGGCTGCCCACAGGCTTGCTCATCAGTGTAATTTAATCACAGGAGCATGGTGGCTTGCATGCAAACATAATGTTTGCATCTATTTCCTATGATGAAGCAAAATAAATCCCTACTGTCAAGGACAAGAATCAAAATCCCAGCCCAAACATATGCGCAGATATTCACTGCACCCTAGCAGTGCTTCATCAGCTTCTCTAAAAACAAAAACTATTTGTGTTTCCACAGGGAGTTTCTGCTAAACTCCTGTCAAAAAGAGAAGCAAAACAAAATTTTTCAGGGGACGGAGATGTCAGGGGGTTGTCATCATTTGTGTTTCGCAGTCTTTTGCTCAGAAACTTCCTAAAAAGAATTTAGTGGGAATGTGCTTTATCGGCAACATTCACAAAGGGGTGAACTTCTTGCCTATTGGCCCCATTAATAAGGCAGCTGATGGAGAAATTACAACACACACGCTAAAGCTCCATAGCCTGTAATTGCTCCGGGTCTCACAAGCACAGCAAAATATGTGCTGCTTACACTGTGCTGCCAAAATGACCTGTGGAAATCCAGTGTGAAACAGCAAGCAATGAGGCAATGAAGGGAAAAGCAGATCAAGTCCAAATGATCCATCTTGGGGCCAATGACTTTGTAGTGAAGAAGATTGTAACATATGTCAAAGCTCTGATCCATCTTGCAGGACTATTAAAATTCCCAGGCAGCTCCTGCCAGTCAGAAATGTTAACCCTAATGGTCTGACTTTGCTCTAAATAACTGGATAGCTTCGGGCAGTAGTGTTCTGCCACTGGAATTATTTTCCAAATGATAAGAAAAAAAACCACAGCACACCTAAAGAAAAATCTCCTCAGTTTGTGTAAAGGGGAAAAAAAACCCCCAACTTTTAGAAGGGTATTCATGTTGGAGTTAGTGCTGAAATAAAAAAACAAAAAATCAATTTTACATCAAAGACCTGCAATCTTCGTGTTTAAAAACTGAGTCACGGTGAAGATTCACTTCCACATCAATTTGAAAATTGGGCAAAGCAAGCTAAAATAGCATGTTTGTAATTGATGGGTTTGGTTGCCTTGCTGGGTCTGTTTGTGAGCTTTGTGCACCTGGGTGCCTGCCTGCTGCTGGCCTATTTCTTCTTCAGGCAAAAGCAAATAATAATAAAAAAAAAAGTGCCTTTCAGAGACTCTAGGATAACCAATAAATATTGGATTTTACCCTTTCGACTAATGTGGTGGAGCCTCCAGGCAGTCTAGCAGAGTGAATGAGGAGGGCGAATAGCTGGCTCTGAAGCTGAGGACAGTCCTGAGACCCTGAGTTTGAACCCAAACTCTAAATATTTCACCTCTGGGCCAGATGCAGATCAGAGCCTTTTGTGAGTTTGTTCAAGGAAAGTTGTGCACGTACTGAAATATCTCATTTTCTTTAGTTTGTGAATTGGCGGGTTTTAATTTTTAAAGCAGCACTGAAGTCCTTCCTTGCCCAACCTGCCCAGTTGCTGCTGCAGCCTGGAGCTGAATCCCAGGTTCTTGCTGCAGCCCTCGTGCACCATCCTCTATCCAACATCGCAAACAGAGCAGCCACCACCTGTAAACATCTCCTTTCCAGAAGTAACTTCCCTCTAGGTTACACCATTAGTTGCTTCTACAAATGTGAGAGAGAGAGAAAACACAGGGGAAATGAACACTGAGCATCATGCAGCAGTGGCAGACCTGGGCTCAGATTCCTTTGTACTGCTACTGAAATGTTTTTTTAGGGACTTCAGCAGAGAGAGATTGTCCTGGCTGTGCCCAACCTGTCCCCCCACGCTCATTGCCGCCATGGTCCCTCCTTTCTCCAAAATACCTCTGCCAGTGGCCACTTCTCTGTCCTGTAGGAAAATACAATAACGAAGGCACACGTGTCCCCCCACCCCATCTGAGGCTACATGCACCTTCGCCGACGAAGCACCCACGCTGGGAGAGCTTTCGGCTTGCCACACGCCAAGGGACGGCTCTGCCTCGGGAGAGCTGGAGAAGAGGCACGCGAGCAGAGGCCAGAGAGGCTGTGCTGGCTGGGCTGGTGGCTGGAGGCTCAGCTGGGCTGGGCTGGGCAAGTCCCATGGCTGGTGCCAGCCCACGGCTGTTGCAGAGGAGGAGAAGGAGGAGCGGTGGGAGATGCCGGGGCTTTCCAGCCCCCGGCAGCCAGTGTGTTATTCTGCTTCGGGAAGCTCTGCGGTCTCTGTGGCTCTCTTAGTGCCTAAGGAAGGATAAGACGTAAGAGGAGGAGGAGGAAGTAGAACAGGAGGAGATACTTCACTTGTAAACTCAGATCCCTGAGATAGCCCTGCCAATTCCATCAGAAAGCAGCTCCTGTATTTCCTGAGTCAAGTCACAGCTGCAGCCCATGAAATCCCACCATCGCAGGCAAGGTGGAATCACTGCTTCATCCATACCCTCCCTACAAACACAAGTGAAATGACCACTGCCAGGCACTGAATCTACTGAGTGATTCAGCTCATATTCACTGCCTGGCTGCACTGGGAAACCACAGCATCCATCTTTAACCCACCTTGTGAAGCCATTTATGAGCCCAGGAGCTTCAAAACAGTTGGAGGATTTGTAACATCACAGCCAACAAAGGAAAAAAAAAAAAAGCTGCCAAAAAGGCATGGTCATTCAAAATTATCTTTGAAAACATACAAATTGCTTTGCTTCCACAGCAGTGAGCAATCACAGAAATCTATGGTTCTATGATTTGGGCATCCTGATGTGTATTTGCTGCAGGCAGCACCCAGGCTGCCACTCAGGCAGGGGGATCCTCCACATCGGGGTGTTGAGGAGACCCCAGGAGCAAGGGGAGCTGGAGCTCTGAGCTGGCAGCCTTGCACAGCCAGGAGGGTTTCAGGATGGCTGCTTGTCTTTGTGAAAAAGCTACCTCATAAAGAGAGGGGGAAAGTCTGCTCTGCTAATCATCAAACATCACTTCTTCCCTCACTCCATGGCAGCCCTGACTTTCTCTTCCCTACAGCCAGTGTGGACTTAATTTCATTCTGACAAATCTGGAAGCCGTGGAGTTGCTAAACTTTGAAAAACTGGAGACTCGAGTTGCTGCACTGCCTGTTCCACCAGCAGCAAGGAAGCACCAGTGCTTGCTGCAGTTCAGATTTACTGGCACAATTACTCGTGTTCCCTACAGGGACCAGTAAGACTCCTCAGCAGAGCTTTGGCGTTGAGTGCCAGCTGCACGCAGTGACTTATGCCCACTTCTCCCAGCGCTCTGTGGACTTTTAGAGTGTTGGCATGAGTGTGGGCTCATGGGGTCATTCATTTAGTTTTGTATTGATGAAGACAATGAGCTGCCAGCCCTCATGGTGCATGTCTCTTACCCTCCCCCCCCCGCCCCGCTTTGTTTCTCTTGGCTCTTCTGAAAGGAAAATCAGGATGTGTTTTACTTTGGAGACATAAAATTGGCTACAGCCCTGCCTGAGAAGACCTCTCTACCATGCAAAATGAGTAAATAAACCACTCACTATAGATTTCCTTGAAGAGACTAATACACTGTACTGTGCTGAACAGTCTTCTGAGAGGAAATGGGGAATACACCAAAGTGACCTCCTTGGCTCACATGTTCCAGAGTTTGTCTACTCGGATCATTGCTCAAATATATTTTACCCGAAGTCATCTTCTGCACTGTGGCAAAATTTCAGAGCTTGTTTTATCCAAGAATTTGAGCAATGCTGATCTGGGTTCCCATCCACTTGTGTGGCACAAGAATTTAATGATTCATGGAGGCCTGAGTTTGTTGGTTTGTGTTGAATAAATATCTGTGCCTGACAGAAGATATGCAAGTAATAAGTTTAAAGGGGAAGACAGCATTTTTTCAGATGATTATGGCATTTTGCTTTCAGTCTCATGGTGCACAGAACTCCCGAACATACTACAGCCATCCAGAGACCTGTAAATATTGTACCAGTTAAATATTGTACTAATTTCTGCCATACGTTGGCTGAGCGCTCATTGTAAATTCTCCTATCCATTACTCACAATGATTCCCAAGTCCTTTCAATGAATGCTATTCCAAACCACAGGTTATTAGAACTACAAATAGCAAATATTTATACTGAATTACACAATTTGTGCTGCAGCCACAGCAACAAATCTTGTATACGACACGAGCTGCATTCTCAGTCACTGAGAAATGAAAAGGGCATGAATTTTGGACTGGAGCCATACCTGCAGATTTTAAGTCACCATTTTCATGTGTCCTGCCTGATTTTTGTGATTGATGGTATATATCAGAATTGAAATACGTAAATATCCAGAGGTAAATAAAAGGAGTACCGGCAATTCCAACATTTGCAGAAAGCAAGGCAAATAAAAATTTTCTTTCAAAGCTGAATATAAATATTCTAATAATCTTTCCAATTGTGCATATAGATCCATTTCTAACCAAATCCTATCTCCAGGATGTTCTTGACACATCTTACCCTGCCCAAGGAATGGGCGTCTCTCACACCAGCTGATGGAGTGTTCAAGAACCAAATGGGTGCCAGGAAAACCTTTCTCCATCTTCTGGTTCATAATTTAGAGATAAAGCAGGGTGGTTGTCAGGGGATTAAAAAACAAGCTGTGGCCACTCTCATATCATGGTCTGGCCACTGTGCAGTCCGATCCCTTGTCCCATTGCCACTGAGGTTGTGTCTGGCGTGCTGTAAAAAAGTCTCTCACTGCCTGGGTCACCCAGATCACTTGAAAAAAAATTAAAATAAATGAATAAATTTTTAAAAAGAAGGAATGAGAATTGTCTCCCAAGCAGTCTTTCAGTCTGTGTGTGGTGAGGGTGTCTGCCTCTTCTCACTACTGTGTTTTATTGCACTCTGCTCCTCCTTTTTCTCCTATTCCTAATACAAATGTGGAAAATCCCCAAATGGGAAAGTCAAAAGACTAAAGTTATCATAAGAACAAAAGAAGAAATGCCTTCCCTCCCTGGAAGGCACTCTCACAGGTCAGATGCACCTGAGAGCAAGAGCCTGAAGTTACCAGTGACAAACATATTGCACCTGCAAACGCACCAGTGAGCTGATTGTGAGCAAGGACAGAACAGTTTGGACACGTAGCGCTAAAGGAAAGTTCAGATCTTCTCAAGATGGAAGTGGAGAGGAGTTAAAAATGCCAGACCCACTGTTAATCATTCCTGACTCCCTTTGAGGCTAAACGACTCTTATCAGCTTCATATAAAATTGCATATCTCTGTGGGTTGGTGGGGAGGAACTGTGCCCTAGAGCCAGCACAAGGTCTGCCCTTCTCCTCACTGCTCTCCCTGTCAGGACACAAAAAGCAGCTGTAAAATCCCACTTGCACAACCTCCCCATTTGCAGAAGCTCTTGGTCAGGAATAAACAACTTTGTGGTTGGAAAAGAAGTGTGTGAACCAGGTCCAGCCCCTACACAGCTTCTCAGCTGGGCTTGTATGAAGCTAGCACATGCAGGAAGGTTCCAATACTTTAGCTGCTGCACACAACCCCCTTGTATTTCCACGTAAAGAAATGTACATCTTGAGAGAACCTGCCTTGCTAAATTCTTCCTCCATCTGTGCTGGATCAACTTTTTTGCGTTTAAGAGAGAAGCACTGAAGAAATACAAACTTCTCAAGTGAGATTAACTGCCCTCAGACTACACTTGGTTGGTTTTGCTTTAATCCCCACACCTCTATCATCATCTGCGCATTATCTTCACCAGGGAAAGAAGTCACGCTTTTCTCATCAGTTACAAAGCTGAGAAAAAGAGAAAATAATTGCTCTCTGGAGTGCTGCTGAGCAGTGCTGCATCCCTCTGGCACACAGAGGGAGGAAGGAATGTGGCAGCGGAGGCGAGTGCCTTCTGCAGAGCTGGAGAGGCAGGAGATTATCTGCCTTGTGCGTGCAGTATGTTGAAGAGATACTATATGCACTTATCCATAAAAGTACTCAAAAAACTTAGAAGTGGACAAGATGCCGTGTTCAGGCCTGGTTCTTACGAGGCCTTTTTCAATCATGGTCACATCTAGGTTGATAGGATTGTTATACATGGATATCCATGGATAACTTGCATGTGGGAGCAGAGCAGTACAAGCGGGAAGGAGAAAACAGAAATGAAAACAGACTCATTTCACCTCCATGGTGGGATCTGCCATTTACTGCAGCCCTCCAGAGCCTCTCCAGTTGGCCAGGCCAGTTGAGACCACGGCCACCTCAATTCAGCTTTGGAGGGGAGATGACTCTTCACATTTGCTTTGGCCATTACAGGGACATCAGTATGTATAAAAAAAGAGTCAAAATGAGGAGTTTATCAGCTCGGGGACATTTGGCACAGAATGAAGAAACCCCCAGCAGCTCAGCCCTCCTGGAGGTGTGCAGAGCTTCCCTGGCCACTTGCTCTCTCAAGAGCCTGTCCACCACCCAGCAACCCCAAAGCAGCACTGGCCTGAGCCTCCTGTCCCACACGGCGCAGGCAGGATGATAAGGTCTTACAGCAAGATAACTCAGTGCAAAAGCAGTGAGACAACTTGGAGACATGAGGAGGCACTGGTGTTGCCATCCACAACACTTAGAGGTCAAACGTCTGCATGGGCTGAAGCAATTCACTTTCTAGGTTGAAGTGCTTCCTGCCCTCCATATCTCAAATCACACCAAAGAAGAGGCTCTCTGCATCCTTCTGCCTTGTATACTTAACAAAAGATACCTCGTTGCTGTGTTTAATAGCCAAAACAGATGCTACTCTCTCTTTCTTTGTGTTTAAGCCACAGAGCTGCCCAGCTAACCAGAGATGGGAGCGAGCCATTCCTCCCCTTTCCCCCACGCAGGGATGCTTTGCCAGCATCCCAGCCAGAGGTGCCGGCTTGCTCACTGGGGGATGGGATGGTGCGCTGCATCCAACAAGGGCTGCTCTCTCAATCATCCCAATCACAGCAGAGGAGCATCTGGCTTGTCCCTGGGAGCACAGCTCCAGTAGAAATACAGGCTGAGCACGGCATGTGCCACACATCCATCATAGACAGGGGGCTCTGGGACCATGGCCCTTGAACAGTTTTTAATCAGTATAAGATAAATATGTTGCAGTGTCCTTCATGACTTAGAAAGCTTGAGAGGTTTGTCTCAAGGTTGTGACGAGCTCTGCCCTGTCTCCCATCCCTTATGTAGCTCAGGACTCTTTCCAAGACTTCAGAGATCACTGCAGAAGGGAGCTTGGGGCAAACCAGCAGATCAGACTCAGCTGTGAAGCACTCAGTGTCTGATGTAGTCTCTGGATGGGTTCAGCTCTGAACAGAAATGCAGTTAGCAAGCAGAAGCCATGAATCCATCTATCAAAAGAACCAAATCTCCTCTAGAGAAATGCATAGAAACACCTTTGTTTTTATTCAGAGACTGCAGTTTGTTCTGATATTATGGGAGATAATTGTTCTTCTCTCCCTGCCTCCCACCTCCCTGCTCAGGGAGAAGACCACAGAGGGTATTTCATACCACAGATCCCTCCAAAGCCCTGTCTGCCCCTCAGCGCACCACCCACACGCCCTCTCTTGCAATGAGCACATTGTGGCACTCGGTGAAGGGGGGGTGTGTGTGAGAGATGTGGCGTTCAAATTCACGGGGACACCAAACTGCCAACCAGCAACACTATGTGCTGTAGCCCGTGTGAAGCATGCTCAGCTCCCAGGGCTCCCACAGGGCTGGGTGCCTTGCACAGGGGCAGGTTTTGATTGGGTTGCAATAAAAGGCAGACATCGCAGCATTTTCTGAGCTGCTAAAACACAACAGTAAGTATCCTCCTCCCAGAGAGCCACTAAAGTGTCCCAGCAGGGTCAAAGTGTTTGGGGAACTTCTTTCTATCACTAGTTCAGAAGATGCAGCATTGGCTGGTGGGGCTACAAAGGCAGAACCTAAGAGGGGGCAATGAGGTGTCATGATCACTTTCCTAAAGAAGAAGGAGTAGGCAGCTTTCATCAAGGTGCTCCCTATGGGGTCAACTTGTTCCCCTCAGATCAAAAAGCAGGGCTTGCCAAAACACACACGACTTCTGCACTCTCCCAACTCTTTCCTGAACACGCCTCTGGAGAAACTGCACATGCAAACTCATCTCTTTGGAGCACTCTAAGGATTTCTGGATGCTTCACTTGCCCCCTCCTTTTAAACAGTTAATCCATCAGATATTTCAAATACAAAGCAAAACCAACTTTTTACAAAAACTCTAGAGAAGTACTCTTCCTTAATGACTCCAGGCATTTTGCAGCATCCGAGAAACACTCACCTTAGTACATGAGTTGATCCATTTATTGTGGTGGTGGAACAGGGGACCGTCTGCCCCAAGATGGAAGGCCTTCGGTATCGCTCATCACCACAGCACAGGATGATGAGGAAGGCACGTCTGAAAGACTTGTTCAGGAAGGCGTAGAGGAAAGGGTTCAACCCTGAATTGATGTAGCCCAGCCACAGGAAAGCCGTCCACAGCTTCCCTGGCACCGTGTAGTTTATGAAAGGGTCCACTATGTTTGTGATAAAGAAGGGGGCCCAGCACAGGCAGAAGCACCCCATGATGATGCACAAGGTCTTGGCAGCTTTGGTCTCAGTCTTCATGCGGTGTGTGCTGTGCTGGTCCGGGTGGTGCTGCCGGCCGTCAGTGGGGGCCCCCGCACGCTGCAGCACCTGGATCTGGTGGGCGTGCTCCCTGGCCGTGACGTAGATGCGGTAGTAGGCCAGCACCATCAGGAGGAAGGGAATGTAGAAGGCCACCACGGAGCAGGTAATGGCGTATGGCTTGTTGACCATGAATATGCAGTAAGTGGAGTTGGAAGCCTTGTTGAACTGCCTTTGCTGAATCTGGGGCGGGGTGAGGAAGGACAAGGACAAAGATGGAAAGAAGTTCAGCACTGCTTCTCCAAAATCAGTGGTCTGTTTGCCAGGACACCTCACCACTGCCTCCCAATTCTCCCTCCCCTCTCCCATCTGCAGCATCTGCCTCACCCACTGCTGCCGCTCCAGCCTGTGCTCACACCATGGGATCTCCAGTCCTGCTGGTTCCCAGGTCTGCAGGACCAGCCCATGTTGTACCTCCAGCATCCTAAAGCACGTCTCAACCTGGTCAGTGAAAATCAGCCTAATTCACTTGTTCAGACAGAGTGAAGAGGAATAACTTCACTTTGTCCCACGTGTTTTTGCAATGCTCGATGCTCTGCTCATCAGGGTGTGGTTTTACACCCAGGGTGTACAAGTTTCATCCAGATGATTCCCAGAGGGGTACTAGAGAAGGACCAAGTAGACAGGGAAGGGACTGGGCTGCAGAATTTGGGGGGCAGCTCTAGACTGGGAGTGACCCTGAGCTGCACAGGCACAGGGGCTGTAGGCAGCAGCTCAGGCAGGAGAAGTCTGCAGGTTGAATTCATAGGCAGAGATATGGTCAATGACTTGTGATGGAAACAGAGAAAGCAGAGGAAGAAAGGGGTCTTGCATGAGAGTTTGGGGAGCAGGGAACATAACTGGGACAGACTGGTTTTCTCTGAAGCTATTCTTCCTACAAAACAATGTCACTGCAGGTCCATCAAGCTCATAATTTCTGGTGTTTATTCCAACAGAAGTATAAACCTCATCTCCTATTTAAAACTATAATATTGAAATCATTTAATTAGGCACATGAGGAAGTTTAAAGTAAACGATGAAGCAGTTTCACTAGGCGGTGTTTGAACCGTGCACTACCTCTCAGTGTGCAGTGACTGGGATCTGCACAGTGAACATCACCAGCAAGTTACAAGGAAGGGCAGGGCTTGCACTGGTGTTTAGAAAGCTGGTACAGACAGCTGGGTGCCGAGTGTTTTCTGAAAAGGTCAGGGCAAGAAATCAGCAGAAGAAATCAGATACCTGGCATGATTTGTTACGTAAACAAAATACGCCTCCCTTTTCTACCAGCTGCGTGTCCTAAAGGTGCCTGTCTGGAAGCAGTTTTGGCTTTATCACCCTGTCTAGAGGTTTGGCAGTTTGCACCTGTTATTCTCCATGTGCCAGAAAGTATTCACAGCTCCTTGGCTGGGACTTGGCATAAAAGATGCCGCATCTCTTTAAGCAAGCTCTTCTAAATAAGGTGTTTTCACAGTTTGCCATTTTTAATGCCAGCACCTCCACACTTGAATTGATTTGAAGCTCTTAACTCCTTCCCCTGCAGACGGGATCCTGCAAGTGAAGCCAAACTGCAGTGAGGAAAATTGACTCCTGCTGGAATCACTTGCAGAGGGGAACTTCACCTTCCCAGCCTCTTCGAGGCTCATACCAGGAGAGGGGATATGGATGGGACTGGTGCAAAGCACCATCCCCTTCTAGAGAAGTCTGGGTTTCCCAGCTCTCCAAACATTGCTGACATAGCAAGGAGAGACCCTCGGTCTGAGCTAGGCCAGAGGGAATCGAGGACTTCTGAGGTGCCCATCAGGACGCACCTGGGGGTTGGTATGTCTTCAAAGGAATCGCTGAACTGATTAGTAGATGTGGGTAAAATCCTCTCACTGAGCCACCAGTTTTTGTGCTAGTCCTTCCAGGACAGTCATTTCAAACCCATCCTCCAGAAATTCAGCAGCCCCTTTGCACAATAACAAGCACCTTCTCCTCCAGCCTCTCCTGCCATCTTTTCTCTGAATATTACTTTTTAACAAATATACAGCAGCAAATTTATTTGATACCGGGTTGGCATACCTCCTCAGCTACTCACCAGATCAATGATGCCAATGCTATTCCAGCCTTGCATGATAGGGAGGAAAGAAATAAATGTTGGGATTACCCAGCACCCTCCAAGCATTACAGCAATGCGCAACGGAGTCATCTTGTTCCTGTAAACCAGGGGCTGGCAGCAGATAGCATAGTACCTGCAAGGAGAAAAACACGAGAATAACTCATCAGAGAAGACTTCCGAGTCTTCTAAATAAGACTGTAAAGCATTTTCTCCAGCATATTTCTCCTGCCTTTCAAAACAGAGGAAAAAAAAAAAGTCTACAGCCTATTTGCATTGACTGCCTCTCACACAAGAAGCTCAGGATATTTTCACAGCATGAGCAAATAACATTTCATAGCTCCTTGCAAGGGAAAGCCAGTATTTTCTGTTTTCCAGCTAGAGAAAATGAGACACAGATTAACGCTGTGGTTTGTCTGAGGTTGCAGAGCAAGGCAGTGACTTCACATTCAGCCCTCCTCTCCCTCCACACTGAGTCACAAAGCTGTCTGCACCCTCCTTACCACGATGAATGAGTGCACCTTCCTCCCATTTAGCCATAACTGAGTAAATGCTGGGGTTTTCCTGACTGCAATGGACATTTATTTTGACAAGATTGCAAAAGCTGTTATTGCAAATTAACAAAGTGTTTCAAAGCTGTGAAAATGTCAGTAAAATGAAGTGTGTTTTTCTGTAGCCAAGCTCCATTTCTACCTCCCAAGAATCAGCCTCTTGACTAGCTTGGTTTTAAGCTTCTGCCATAAGGACAGGGTAAATGTCTGTACAGGGCTTCAAGTCTTTGCACCATCCAGGGGACATGCCCTGTGCTCTCCCTTCTCCTCCTGAGCCATCTAACATATTCAAAGTACAACAGGTCCTTCCTCTTAAAATAACAACTAGCTATGAATTAAAAATGTCTTCCTGAAGAGATAAGAAATCAACTCTTCTGTTTGTTTGGTCCTTGTGCTACCCACCTGCTAGCAGATTTCTACATCAGAAAGGCGTATCAAACCCCAAACTGGAAATCATAGATTAACAGGTTGGAAGGGACCTCAAGGATCATCTAGTCCAACCTTTCAAGATAAAAAAAATATAGTTTAAATGAGATGACCCAACACCCTGGCAAGTCGAGTCTTAAAACTGCCCAACGTGGGGGGATCCACCACTTCCCTTGGGAGATTATTTCAGTGGGTATCTTGTTGCTCTGAAATTAATACAGTCCCGTAAGCACAGAAGATCAGTAACCATACTGCCATATTGAAGACTTTTGGTGGACCTGACCTAATAGCCTGTGTCAAGTTGCCGATGAAGTATTTTTGATCTTTACATGTTTTGGTTTCAGCACACTGTGTGGAAACAGGCCAGTACTGATGTCCCCACAGCTGTGACAGGGAACTAGCGTCCATAAATTCTCAGGTCTTCTAAATAACTAAATGCATCATTCAGCTATGTGCCTGATGAATCAACTCTCTTAGTGAATGAATAATGATCATCTGGTAGCTGTAGTTTCCAGATTTGGTAAGCACAGAAATTACACAGCATCATGCCCCATAGGATACGAGCATTGCATTGAAGAAGTGGCCACAGTTTCAGTAACTATTTACAAAGAGAATGAATGATCTCTGTTAGAGTTGGGGGTTTTTTGAGTCAAGCCTCCACATCAAGGTATGATGTGTACAGAGAGAGAGTTCCACTGCGGAATGCCTGTAGAAGTTGGGTTTATGAGATCAGCAGAATCATGAATTAGAGACATTAAATTAGCAAACACACACTAAAGCTGGACCCCTAACCTGAGGAGAAACCTGTAAAAATTTCTAAGTGCTAGCAGTACATGAAAATAACACATACATGAATGCACACATACACACAGTTTATGTGTATGTATTAGAGAGATGTCCTTGAGGTGCACAATTTATTTCATTGAGATGAGTGGGAAACAAAAGGGTTGTGCCAAACAGTACAAAAAAAAAAAAAATTCCTACAAATTTCCAAATTTTAAGGCTTCTTTTTTAAAAGTCATGTGGAGTCAACTGAATTGCTTTATTTTGATAAAATCAGATGATATTATTTCAACCCTTTGTGTGGAATATATCAAAGTGTCAAAAGAAAACATTTTTAGAAGTCTCTTTGAAATGAGATTCAAAATGTCACAGGGGAAAAATGTCGAAGCAAGCATTCAACTATTTAAATTTGATCATTTCTACGTTCTCTTTGGGTTTTGTGTGTGTGTGAAAACCAGACTGCTCCTCTGAAAAGTTCCACTTTCAAAGAAATGGTATATTTGACAGGAACTGTTCTTTTAGAGCCCTGGGTGAGATGTTCCTCTTGTGAGGCTGATGCCAACAGTCATGGCAGTCAGGGGGTCTGATTGCCATCCTGCTAACGTGGCCCTCACATCCATTCCACTGGGGAGAAGGAGAAGCTGAATAATTTCCAGGAACAGGATTTACTCAGTTTTGGAGCTTGCCTTCATTGGATCAAAAGCTGAACAAGTGAGGGTATCCATCCTCAAAGATACACACAACTCAACTGGATAAGGCCTTGGGTGGCCTGATTAAAGACAGATACAAGTTTGACTTTGGCCCTGTTGTGAGAGGAAGGATGGATCAGAGACCTCCAGGCAACCTATATTTTTATACACCTATCAGACAATGAGCACCATCGTGGTCGGATTTCAATATCTTAATGATGTCAGAAGATAGAATAAACACCTCCTCCGTTCCTAGGATAACTACCCTCCTCATGACGGTCACATTGTATTTGTGTAACCTTGTCCTGTGTTGCTAGAGCTTGCTGTGTTTGGATTTCCCCCTGCTCTCCAGATTTCTTTTCCCTAGGAAATAAACTGACCTTTGAATTCAAACAGGTATTTCCAGTAACGCTTTTGACTGCGTATTAGGACAGATGGTGCTTCTCTTGGCATCATGGGCAACAGTTCTTCTGACTCTAAACACACGGAAGATATATCTGGCATATTTAATTGTTTACTTTCTAGACACACCTGCTGGAAAGTGCTACCCAGTGCTGGGTATCAAAGGATTCCTGTGACACACCTGATGGCAAGTTACTGTTAGTCACAAGAGACTACATTTATTTGAAGAAAGGGCAAAAAGAACCAATTCAATACATAAATGGGAAAGAACAGCCAAGACACCAACTGCCATTTCACAAGTTGAATAAGCAAACAGAAAAGGAAAACCACGACACATTGCTAATTAACTACAGCAGGAAAACAACTCTTCTGAGCAGTTTGAGTTATTACATTTCTGTACTTCTCCCTCTGCTGCAGCTGACAGCATTACACTAGTAATAGTTCGCTATTAAAGGCCATTACAGTAAAAATTATGCCTGTAAAAATGACATCTTAAGCTCTCATATTTCCTCCCTCCCAGTGATTCAGCAGCAATTTTCCTCCACTTACATGTCAAAAGATTATATATATATCTCTATATGTTTTGCTAACTGCTGCTGCTGTGACTTCCCTTGCATTCAAAAAGTCGAGCTGAGTTCCTCCTGCCCTACACCATTATCAGTAACAAGGCTCTGCAATCAGAGCGTGGGTGACAGTTTTGTGGATGGCAAGAGAGACAGAGAACCACATTGGCCACTTTCCATAGCTCAGTGGGATTTCCATTCAATGGCCCCGAGGGTCAGATAATGGAAATCTGTGTACGCTACCAGAAGTCATTTAATTCACATCAATTTTTGCAGTAGCTAGTGATTTGATGTATGTGATGGCTTGAGCATTTAAGCAGCTATTTATTCACTGAGAGGAAAGTAATTATATCTCTAAGATTATCAATAGTTTTAGTCAAAAGCCGAAATAAAGACATTTTCTTTTTCTACATTTCTGCTTCCTTTCAAGCTAAAGCTGCTTTCCTGTGCTCATAAAGAATATCTGTTATGTACTGGTATGTCAGTGTGATGGATGAATATAACATGCAACACATGCATGTGATTAATATGATGTCCAAGTTTAATTAAATATTGATTTTTACTATTACCAGCCAAGACCTGTGTTTCTGCAGTTCCTCGAAAATGTTAACTTCCCTATCACCTGCAACAGAGCAGATGATGCAAAACACATCCTCTCCTCTGCCTCTGTTATGACATTCTTCACTGAAGGGGAAATACAAGAATCCCTTCGTGGAGCTGCAGATCTCTGAAGAAGCTCCATAAAGCAAAGGTTATTAAAATACTTTTCCATGTCAGTTATGGCAAATATCTTATTTGCCACATGAATCAAGCACTAACATTCTACAGATGGCTCAGAAGAGGAAATCCATAGCTCCTGTGGCCTTCCTTACTTAAGGCTCTTATGACCACTGCAGATATATCTGGGTACCGAAGATTTGTGACCTGCCCAGCATTACTTGGTGTCTCTGTGAAACAGTGTGGTGGTCAGACTCTGTCTCAAGGAACATCAATGCGATGCTCCCTAGTCTTCCAGTGATATGGAGAGGGTGGTGTGTGGTGATTAGTGGATCAATACCCAAAAGCGGAACTCATGTGTTACTACCGACCTTTAGCCCACATCCAGGGCCAATCTTTAGCAGTTGCTCTGTCACCCAGCGACCCCTCCCCAGCAGACAAGGGGAAATAGGAAAAGGAGAGGAGACTCAGGGATGAAATGAAAATGGATTTAACGAAATAGCAAAACTAATTCCAGTGCCAGGATAAAGTATACAAAGATACACTCAGCCCAGTAAATGTACGGCAGTCATTAAAAATAGGAAGACAGTCCTTGGGAGCAGGAGAAGGAAGAAGGAGGAAGAGGAGTAGGGTCGAAAGGAACCCAAGCAAGAGTCCTAGCAAACTTCCTCCTTCATACTGGCCTTGATATTTATGGTCTGGGATGCATCTGTAGCCAGCTCAGGTCAGCTGCCCTGGCTGACTCCAAACTGGTAACAGCCTGCAGACCATGGCTGGCTCAGGATTCTGTCCCAGCAGAACCAGGACAGTTATGAACACTCTTCCAGCACCTCTGAAAGGATGCAAATGCACCTCTGTTTTCACAAAAGCTGTAAGAAAGCTTCAAGGTTCAGTGCCCCAGACTAGGGGGTAATTTCCTACATATTCCTCCATGCCTCACCAGCAGGAGCTGCTGCAGTCACTCATACACACTGTCCGTGAGCTGTAAGAGCAAAATGTTTTATTCCTTTCCCAACAGGAAGCCAGAGAGCTCCTCTTTACAGTCTGTGCTACACATAAAAGCAGGAAACAGTTATAAATGCCCGATGAACGTACATCAGCCACACATTTGTACATAACAGCCTTCAGCACTTCGGGGAGAGAAGACATAGTATTACATTCCTCAGCAGTAGGATCATGGACAGCTTGTCTAATGTTAAATTTGTGTATATGTGAAGACAGGAGATGGCAGATAAGAGGAAAGCTGTGAAGCCAGAGAGAAAAACAGACAGAAAATGAACCTCAATTATATTTTTGCCTTGTACAACTGAATGCTGCATCTGCTGTGTCGGCCCAAAGCTTTTGCAGAAAGATAAATGTTGTAAATCATGGGTGTTTGTTGTTGCTGTTTTGAGTGTATGAAAAATCCTACGCATATGTGCACATACACGTATGTACGCTCCTTGTAACATACCCTGCCTTTCCTCCAGGAAATAAAAGGTAGGAAAAAAATATTCTTTAAAACCATATCAACTTTTAAGTGATGACACTTGCAGTTATTACAAGTTTATAGCTTCCTGGTTCCTGCAGACAAGAAAGGAAAGACTGAGTCTGAGAAGCAGCACTGCATTTCACCACATTGGTGACCTAGCCCTGGCACCAGCATACTTCAGCTGCGATCCATGGCAGGGATGGCTACTTGTGGTAGTGACTGGCTGCATGCTCATCAAGCACCAACATGGTGAGACTTCCTTTGTGACCAGGATCTGCGGTCAAGACTGAAATCAAAGGTCCAAGAACCTAAATAACCAGCTGGGCTAATAACCTTAACATAAACCAGTTTCTGCAGTTAAAGAGAAGCAAGTAGTGATAGAGCTGGCAGTGCACCTGGTCACCCATCAAGCCTGGACATCCAAGCGCCCCCTCAAGCCCATGGCAGTGGAAAAGCTGCCCTGGCCACATCTCTAGAGAGCAGTCCCAGAGTCCTCAGCTCCTGCCTCAGGATCAGTGATGCTCTAAGCACACTGCTGCTCTTTACTTGCCTTCTGGGCATTACAGCAATATAATTACTTAGCAGAATTAGATAATTCCTTGCCCTTGGAGAAAAATTAAAGTATCTTTCTGGTTTGCAATGCAATTTAGTTTGAGCTATGGCTATGTAGACACTACCCTGCAAGAAGCAACTTGGATATCACCAGCAGACGTATACACACCCACCTTTACTAAACAGACTGGTTCTGTGGGTGGCCCACATTTAAAACCATTTGGTGTCATGTGCGTGTATAAAATTATATACATACAATATGTTTTATCACCACTGAGGCCAAAACGAGCCAAGGAAAATTTACTGAATACTCATACTGAATAATTTTTTACCACTCTTAAATAATCTAGAAAAAATAAGACAGGAGGGCAAGAAAACTGTGGGTACCATTAGCTCTCTCCCAGAGTTAGGATGCAACAACCATGTCCATATCGGCTCTGTGTCTGTATGTGCCTGTCTTCAACAGGGGCATTTATTTTGGAAGGGAGATGCTGCTTCTCCTCACAGGCCACAAGTTATCTATAAGGATTTGGTCATTTCTGAGGATCTCCTTTGTCTTTTTGGAGCTCTACCCTGGCGCGCTCCATAAACCCCAAATCTGAGCGTGGTTTTCCACACTCCTCCTCTCTCCCTCAGCGGACCCAAACTAGGACAGAGTCTCCAGCTGAACCCTGACCAAGTGATGAACTCCAAGGAGCTAAGATCTCAATTCATTTGTGCCTATGTGAAATTAAAGCAGCACTGTTGGCTTTGCTAATACATCAGTGAAACCACTTTCTGGCCTCTGCGTATTTATTATTTATTTTATTATTTAATTTTTTTCTTTTGCGGAGAGAGCAGCTCTTTCTGTTTTCCTTTTTCCCCACTGAGCAGTAAGCTATGGTCTCTGATGGTGCCAAATAAAACAAAGTTACGCATTACTGGTCCAGCAGAAAAAAAAAAAAGTCCTAAAATGATTATATCTAACAAAATTAAATTCTTATTAGAAAAACAACGGCCTGCTGGTGTTGAGATAATTACACTGAGAAAAATGCTAAAGAGAACAGTTAATTGGAACTGGATAAATTTAGTTAGTAATACAAACAAATGTATGTTGCCAAACGGAGATAGAGGACTTCTTCATGGTCCCTGTGTGGGTCGGTGTGTGTGGAGGGTTATTGGCAGCAATAGTGGCAAAATAAATTACCATATTTCTACAGAGTTTGTAAAGATTAATAAAGGACAGTGCATCCCGCAGGCTGTGCCATGGCCATCTGCTCTGATATTTTTCTTAATGCTCTCAGACCTGAATTCTGCAAATACCGTGTTAGTTTTCTTGCCAAGCTGAGCACTGACAGGGATAACTCCACAGTTACGTGTCCCATCCCACAGCCCTTGTGGACAGTCTGCAATTGCCCTCACTCAGCCCCCTCCCATGCTGCCTTTCTGCTCCTCCATCTAAGCACCTGGGAGCTGTACGAGATCAGATGCCTTTCCAGTTGAAAAGGGCACTGGGGATTTACAGCCTGGTTCAAAACTATAGCTGGAATTTTGTCATATAATCAGATTGTCGACTGCCTAATCATTCCTTACTGATAGCTATTTAAAACCTAGTAAGTCTCCCCACTAATAACCTCCCCCCACTCCTGGCCAGCTGACTGAGGTTTCACAGAGCACTGCTGGGCACAGCTGCTTTCTCCCTGGATTCCAGAAAGACATCATGCTCTCAACCTCAAGCCCCACCACGGCCCAGGAATCCTTTGTTGAGCCAGCTGATCCCCCTGTGCCTTGGCTGCACCATCTGCAACGCTGTGCAAGAGGCACAAGCACAGAGAGCAATGTGACGCGGCACCGGAACCAGGAGGAACCAGGCAGGGGAGGAAGAGCCAGTGCCCACCCAAATCTCACCACTGCCGTGCCCCTGGTACATGCTCTCCCACCCATGCACCCTCTTACCCATGCAGGGAGAGGGCTTCTCCCCCAGCCCAACTGCCACGGCAGAGCACTGCTGTTTGGGAGTCTCTAAAACATCACCTCTCTCAAGGGATTGTGCTAATTTGATGTCTGAGCAGTACATTAATGTTAATTAATGTTTGCAAATGGTGCAACGAGCATCTGTCACTCTGGTGCTCCAACGCTCTTTGGATACATCTGCTTAGGTTTAGCCTTCATTTAGCAGCGATTATGTGGTATGTTTGAATTCCACCAAGATTAATATTGAATACACAAACACACAGTTAAGGCTGCGTGTTACACAGCAAATCCACAAATGTTTCAAGCACATCAGGCAAACCTGTATCTGATACCCAGTAGAGACGTAGACCTAGAGGAAAGCTTCACAGGCTGGGACACAGCCAGAAGAGCTGGAGGAATCTGTGAGAGGATGCAGGATGCTTTGGTTGCATGATGAGCAGAGATGCCATCTAAGCCCAAGTATACAGACATTTAGGACCTGTTTCTCTGTTGTGGTTTGGGGTTTTTTTTCCCCTAAAACTTTGAGAAGTAATTGTATTGCAAATTTTACTGCAAACATTGGAGATGAAAATTGCCTTTCCTGACAGGTTAACTGTATTTGGAGACTCTGTCATAGCTTCTGGGTCTATTTATACGCAGTGCAATTATTTTTATTGCATAGGCACAAAGAATGGATATGTATGCATAAAACATGCAATATATAAATAATTCAGGGCTAAATCGTTCTTTTATATTAGAATACCAAAGAGATGATGAAAAAGCAGAACCCAGTGACAGCAAAATTTGGATTCAGTGAGTCCTGTGATATCTCCAATACCTTGGAAAAACACTTCTTCAGACAAGACCAAGGGTGTCTCTAAGAGTCTGTAATACTTTGCTCCCTGCGTATGACCTGTAAGATCAGTTCATTCTGTGATTTTCTCAAATGCCTTTGAGTTAAAGCCTTTGAGAACTAAAGTGTTTTTTTTCTTCTATTTTTTTCAGAGGCAGTAATGAAAATAGATACAAGATATTATCAGATAGAAGTCTTTTCAAGCAACACTTTCTGAAAAAGACAATGACTCCAAATCAAGTCCTTGGGATTAGATTAACCACTCAGTTTCCTTAAAAAAATCCCACAGTCATACACCCTAAAATATAACTAAAGGCAGGAAATACAAACCACAGGAAAATCCAGCAGTTAGAAGAAGCATAGTGCCATAAAGCCTGAATGAACACAAGGCAATAGCTAGCAAAAATGAAATAAATCACTAAGAAGGAAGCAGTGCTGTCCTCCAGGATGCATGAAGCAGTGCTGATGGAGAACAGGTCAATGGTGGCTTGAGTCATCCCTCCCTGCACAGAAACCCAGGCATCCAGCTACCTGCTCTGACTTTCTCAGGGCCCCCCACCACTATCTCCTCATCTGTTCTGTCCTCTTAACACCGTTCAGGAGTCAGTTCTCATGGTGGAAAAAAGGAACCCCAAAACAACTGAAAATTGTCACAGAAATTCAAATTTCTACCAGCAACCCTTAAAGCCTAGATCTGAGGCTTTGCAGACAAGAAAGGGATAGAAAGACATGTTGCTCTGGCTCATATCAGAGAGAGTATTTTGAACTGACCAGAAAGTTGCCTGGGGGTGACTGCAGAACACTGCAAAAATTACACTGCCTGGAAGCCTTTTCAAATCTCAACTCATGTTTGCAGAAGACAAGGGAGAGATACACTTTGAAAGCCCATAGTCCAAACCCCAGAAGGAAAATGTGATGCAGCAGTTGGAAATTAGGAGACTTTGCCAGCCCGTTCAATCCCAGCTGTGAACAGCACATGTTGGGTACGCTGAGGATGGTTACTCTGTCAAATCATTAATCACTATTAGACTGTGCTGTGAGGTACCCACATCTTAACTAATGCGCCCTAGAAACAGCACAAGTTTTTGAGTTCAGCCTGCAGAAGGAAAAGGATTTTTAAAACTGGGAAAGTGCTCAAGAAATAGGTGGAATTTAGAAATTTTTTGTACTTGTATCCATTCAAATGCGACTGAAGTGTGGATAAGTGAATTAATCTCTGCAAAAGTGACACAGGAGTAAAACGGGACTGTCACTGGCTGCAGGTGACCTGCAGCATGATGTGGCCCAGTGTAATATCCCCCTCAATGCAGCAAGGAAGAGACCACAGCACATCCTTAAGGATGTGATAAGGGCCAAAATCAAGATGTCTACATTCTCCCTGTCTTCGTCTACCCAAATGCCTCCTCTGAGAGATGGAGGGAAAGACCTCATGTTTCAAACAGAAAATGGTTTATTAAACGGGCCCAGTAGGAAAAAAAAATTTATGTCCTTGGTCTCTGTGAATGTTTAGACCTGAGAGTGTTGCCAGGTAGGGGGTACCAGGGTTTGGATCAGCAGGCATCAGGGTCTTACCCTTGTGTGGTGGAAAGCAATTGCTTTATACAATATGGTTTCTGATTTACCTAATCAAGTCCATGCCAGTGAGCAAACACTGCAGGAATGTAAAATAACATGGACAGTGGTAATTCAGGAAGGTCTTTCTAGTAGAGTGATTGGGACACAAAATGACTCATGAATTTGCACATAAATTGCTCGACAGGTTAGGACTGTTTCTGTGCTCAACGACAATGTCCAGGTGGATGTTAAACAAGTTCAGTGATGGCTACAGAACCCTTCCAGTGTCCTACTAAGTTGTATTTTGAAATCACATTAATTAGTCAGTCAATCCATCAGAGGAGGAAATACAGCTTTAAGAGAGGAAGACAACTCAGGACTGATCCACCTTCATCACATTTTCATTTACAGCAGTTTAGGAGATTTAGTCCAGGGCTACAGGAGGCACCTTGGTCTGTCTGAAGCACCACGGTGGGTAATCTGAACTCGACTTTTGGTCCTGGGAGAACCCAGAAGCCTGTAGTCTTGGGACTCAATCCGATTCATACTGAGGTGTCTGATCAAACAGAAAGTGATGAAAGCCATGCAGATGAATTGGGATTCTCCTCCTCACATGAGACAGAGAGACCACGGGCTTTCTCTTTCAGCTGACACTCACTGTCAGCAAGCACTGTGCCTTTTTGTACTGGGAGAAGAAATACACCTTTTCAAACGTCTAAGATGAAATCCTGGCTTTTTCATGTCAGCGGCAAAGCTCCAAATGACTACTCATATTGTCAAAATAGCATCCAAGATGAACTTCAACAGCAAGACTGAATGGGTAGGAGAGTTATATATGCCCTGCAGAGATGAGATGATAAAGAAAAGATTCTCCAGCAAATTCAAGTGCCTTCAGAGGAGCAGCCTGTCTTGGGGATGCTGCTATTAGTGCTCTGCTAATGGTGTTATGTGTGGTGGTCGTTGCTCTAACATGCACTCAGTAAAGCCATTTTGATAAGAGAAACAAGAAAAACATAGCACTAGAGAATTACCTAAAATTTAGATCAGCTCTGCAGCTCGTTTGCAGAGCCATCATTCTTCAATGCAAAAGCAGCAAGCAAATGATAAAGGCTGTGATAATTACCCACGGCACCAGCTTCGAGAACCTTTTCTCTCTCTGCCCAAGAGCAAAGCACAGCACACATACAGTCAACACAGGTGAAAGAAAAAGAGCACTTGTGTGTCCTGAAATAATTCCCTGACATCTGGCAATTTCAAGTTTGTCAGCTGTCAAAAATCACCACTGTGTTTCTGTATCCCAGACAAGGCAGCTCTGCTCCCTTGCCCCAGAACTCAGAGGTTTTCAGCACACCCATCGCTCAGTAATGAATTCACTCTCTGCTTCTTTACAAGCAATTTGACTGCTGTTTAGTCTAACACGGACAATACAGCGGGAGTGGCAAGTATTGAGAGATTTTTCTGTCAGTGCATTCATGAGGAAGAAGTTTACAGCAATTTTCTGAAAAGAATTTGTTGCTGTGACACAAGCTAATCTCCATCTCCTTCAAACTCAAAGCCATAAACACTTTTTTTCAACTACTGTTGCACCAAGATTGGTGGACGTTGGGGTTTTTTAGCCAGTGCGTGTTTGTGTCTATTTTTCCTTCTACTTTAAAGAATCTTTCTAATCCTGAAAAAATGGAAAGAATGTTTCTGAACAAGCAACATATTCAAATACACACTCAGTAAGGAGAAATCTTTAAAAGCAGGATAATGTTAACACTTTAAATAGAGTGATGCTGGACTCATGCAAGCACAGTGCCCATCACCCTCAGACCCCAGTGCAGGGTGGGCTGCACCTTCCCCAAACCTTCTCAGGACACACATGGAACAAGCTTAGTGAATTAGTCTCCTCCGAAACACAGTTACAGCTCCTGCTTGCTTTCAAGACAGCCACTCACCTCTTCTGTGTAGTATTCTAGCGATTAAAGCATTGTGTTGGGATGGGGTGGGTCAAGTGGGGCCCCACAGACTCAGCTCCCCATTTCCCTCTGTCCAAAAGAAAGGGAACTGTCTATGAGTTACTGTAGGCAGCAACACTATTGCTGTGGCACCTCTGCCTCTGGCAGACAGAACTCAAGGCTCCCTGGGCCAGAGAATAAAAGATCCTAGAAGGAAGAGCAGAGCTGTGATTCTCTCCAGGTTAGAAGAAGGAGCAGAACTGTAGTCCTCTGCAGGTGTTTACGCTCTGCTCTGTATATGTCATTTAGCCCAGAATAATCCCATCCATCTCAGTTTAGCGTTTACTGTTTGGTTTTTTCCACCTCCAGTTCTTTCTACTGAGCTGGGTGTTTGCAAACTCTGCCTCAGGTCTGTTTGCATAAAAAAATTCCTCCCGTACAAAATGGCAATCTCTGTTCTGTATCCCTAAAGAACTATCTCTGAGACACGCATTTCCCCCAAGCCCTTCGCCAGCCCCAGGCAAGGCTGTGCCAGGAGCGCAGGGACTAATGGAGACAGGTGGCAGAAGCAAATGCTCATGACACGGCAAAGGGTGACACAGGCGGTAGAAAGGAGGGAGTTTCCCTCTGTGCACCCCACACAGGGGTTCCCCATCTCCTGCATGTGTCAGAGATCAGGGGCTGAAGGCGAGGGGAGAAAAACAATATTTTCCCTTCCTGTCCCTGTCTCTACACGATCCCCTACGTTCAGTTAAGAGCCTGAAGAATCAACCTCCAACATTTTGTATAACAAGGCCACATCCAGAGTGCAGTGCCTAACATCTGCTTTACGGGTAATTGTCTCAAAGTGGCAATTTGTCAACATTTTTAAGATAATGAGCTTTCTATTTGTGTTCCAGCTATTTGAGTTTCCAGATAAGGAAATGTGCTGTAGCTATTACACATTAGCTTCTCTCTGGGTACAATATTGCATGTCCCAGTGCACCCCTTTCTCCCACAGAAGAGGGGTGCTGACCATTAGTGGAGAAATTAATCAAGCATCTTTTGAAGTCTGACTAGGTAGACTCTTTGAATGAAAGAAGCTATTTACGTCTCCATTGTCATGATGACAAGAATGATTATGGTTATTTTGGCCACATCAATAATACTAAGTCATAGCATTTTCAAGAGGTTTGAAGTCTCTGATCAGAACTCAGATGGAAACTCTATATATTACTTGTTAGAATAGCCCACCAAAATGTTTTATTCCAAGTACTTATCTTGGGGAAGAAAAATCTTGCTATTCTGTATAGAATATATTCTGTCATCTACCCTGAAATACTGTAGACAACAGTAAAACAGAATTGTTTGCCGTCAATTATTTAGGATTTTGGCTTCATTTTAATTCTGCAAGAAAAGTTTGAAAGAAAAGAAAGCTTTTAGTATCTCCTACAAAGTCTATGTGCCATTTTCACCAGTTTTGTTTACATCCTTGTTAGCAGTCATTAGTGGAGATGGGCAAATGGATGCCTTAGAAAAGCAGCCCATAAAATACAGGGGGGAGGGGAAGTTGTGTTGCTCTTTTTGCTCTTTCTCCATATAACCCAGTAATATACACCAAACGGTGTCATTTAGTAACATCAGGTTTCATCTGCCTGTATGGTTGCTAGCAGCAGAAAGAGTAGTTCTGATAACACTTGAAAGATACGACAAGCTTGGGTGTTTGGTTTTTTTACAAGAAACAGAAAGGCAGGTAATTTAGTGTTTCAGTCCCAGGCAAGACAGGGCTCAGCACAACTCATCAAGCCATTCCCCAACCAAGCCTCCTCTGAAGCCCCTGGCAGTGAGTAACACCAGAGTCTGTAACAAGAGCGACATCTCTACTAATCCAAGGTCCTGGGCATGATGGACCTCTGCCTGCGACAGATGAAGCTCTTTCCTTTGGATACAACTTTCAAGTGCCTTTGCTTTACTTTCAAGAAGAAACTCTGCCACATCCGATCAGAAATGCAAACAGAGTTCTATTGCAAAGCAGCTGAGAACCCAGCTTGCTCTATTGATATAAATCTTACTCCTATCAAAGTTTTTCCATGCTGATGAGCATTCAGAGAGCTCTCTTCAAGATGGGCTACTGAAAGAGATTTATTGTTCTGTGTATCCATCATGGTTTAACCTCTGCCAGCAACCAAACACCACACAGCCGCCCACTCATTGCTTCCCCCCCTCCACACCTTCTCCTGTGGGATAGGAAGGAGAGTCGGGAGGAAGAAAAAAAGGTATCTCAACCCCACAGATTGAGATACGCAAAATTTAACTAAACAACACAAAGAGAGAAGAAAAGAACAATAACAACAACATGAATGAAATGATAGACAAAGTAAGTGAGAGAAGCCAGGAAGGCGCTACCTGTGCCTGAGATGCCAACTTTCCCTGCTCCGGATGCACTGAAGTCACACAGGGAAGCAAGTGGAAAACCAGGCTCCCTAACTCAGTCCTTCCCTTATATAGGAGCAGGGCTCAGTGTGGCAT
>WEIS01068623.1:28162-62500 GCA_013389965.1 Todus mexicanus
CCCCCCAGGTTTTCCTCCAGATGAGCATTTTACATCTTGAATTTTGATATCTTCTACATAGTCTTTGCCCTTGTTCTCTCTTTCTTTCACTATGTGCCACAGAACAAGAGGCAGTCTGGCATTTATTTTTTTTTTCCACTTGGGAACTTTTACAGAATTAGGGAAAAGAAAAAAAAATAAATAAGGAAGTGCACAATTTCCCCCTACCCTGACATCAATAATTTATTTCAGTTAATGAAGAGAAAGAAAAGAAAGAGGATGGATAACATGCAAACACAATGTTGGACATTTTAAGTCTGCATTTCTATAAATATCTTGTTGAATGTTTCAAAAATAGTGTTGGAGATTTTTTTGAAGTCTGCAAAGCAGGAAGGTAATTTCAATTCCTCATAAAATTGGTTTTATTACAAAATTTTGAGCCACTTCTGCTTTCAAGTTCTTTCTAATTATGTACCCAGAACAAAACGCATCCTAAACCTTTACCTGCTTGTGTAGTTTTCCCTATTACATTACAGAGGTGAGAATGGGTGTTTGTTCATCTTATTGAGTGTGGCTAGAAATAAACTGGCATTAAAAGCAGCGTTTGACACTAATTCAGCAGGGAAATTTCTTCACAGCATACAGAGCAGCTATTCAGCACCCAGGATTAATGTTGTGAGATTGTTCAGGTAATTGAAAAATCGAACCATTATTCTGGTTCGCTTTGCCTTCTGCTGGTATCACTTTTTATTTACTAACTACATTCCAGGCTTTTACATTTTATCTCACTGACTTCTCCAGATTTTGGCAAAGCTAAAAAAGATTAGAGACTGCCGAGGTCCTGCCTCTACTACCTGTGCTATCTTAACGAGCTTCTAGCGACAGGCTTCACCCTGCGGCTGCATTGCGGAACACCCGCTTCATCACAATCTCCATTTTTGTCCCCAGAAGCAATGACACTTTGAGTATGACTTTCTTGCCCCCTGCCAGTTGCACCACTGGGTCAGCTGGCAGCTGCTGAAGCTGGGCTCTTCATGCTGAGTATGAACGATACCGTAGAAATTCCTTGATTTTCAGTGTTCTACAAGGAAATCCATTACTGGGTATAGGTTCATCCAGATGGATGAGGATGTTTATGAGCAGATAAAAAAAGGAGATGTCTCAGCCTCACACTAGTTCCATAGAAGAACACAGCCCTAGAGAGCTTAGATGCATTAGATGATTAGCTTTCTTAGAAAAGAAAGAGGTCCAAGACAACTGCATATCCTAGCTTCATAAATGTATCCCCATATGCCAAGTAGTGTCTTGCCAGCTGCGAGAGCACAGGTAGCTTTTAATTCCAGATACTCACCTGTGTTAAAGCTAAGAGATTAATAAATGCCACATAGCACAGACAGTTGGGTGCATTCCATCTCTCTACGAGGTTTTCAGGCAAGAAGTCCCTGAGCACTGCCAAGCGTCTTCCTGGGGTACCAGTGTATCAGGAGACCAGGTACAGATGACAAAGGGTAGCCGGTAAGGAAGCAGGTTTTGTCCTGTGCAGAAATGAATGATCCTAGCCCAGAGGGACAGGCTTCTTTTGCTTCTGCTTCTTTTGCTCTGCTGGATTCAAGTGCTTACATCAGTAAATCCCCTCCTGCTCAGTGTAGGAAGGTCTCTGGGGTTATGTTGAAGGGGTCAGACATAACCATGGGTTTGCATCCAGCAAGACACTTATTCTTGTGCAAGTCAATTATAGATGCTAAGATAAGCGAATGGCAAAGTCAAGATGTGTTTTTATTTAGCATTTGAAAGACTCTGCACTTAATTAGGAAGAGTTGTCTATTGAACTTAGAACAACTTCAATGAGGGCAATTAAGGCTCCAAGAAGCCGGTAGCTCTGGACAAATCCTTTGGTGCATTCAGAAATGTTGACAAGGCTCTGTCTGAACTAAATGTAGCTTTCCAAGTTTTTATTGGAGAGCATTGACCTTGGATCATTAGTTCTTGGGCAATGCATACCACGTGTGGATTTTGTGTCTGCAGTTTTTGCAATTACACTGCCGTTGCTGCCTGTGTTTGCCTACACTGGTCCAGTCATAATTCTCCCATCTGCCAGAAGCAACTCCCTATTTATCAAAAGGATCTGCCTCATCCATCATTCTGACAGTGACCTGTAGGATGTGAAATGCCTACATACAGATGGCAGTGCCTCTCTTGAATGCTCTCTCATGCCTCAAAGTTCTGCATCACAGTGGGCTTGTGTTTAATGGCTCTTGGTAGACTCCTTTGCCTTCCTCTTGCTGGTCTGTCTTTCATACTCAAAGTACATGGTGAACACCATATCTGGGTAGCTTTCCTCCTTTGTCTCGTAGTAACATGCTAAATGCAAAAACAAGCAAATGGCATCAGTTTCTGTGCTTCTGAATCACCAGCGACCACCCTATATTGCACAGAGAGATTCTTTCCTCAAAACTAAAGGTAATTGGCATCTACTTCTTTATCCTAACACTAGAATCCCAAGCCACCCTAGAGAACTAGTTACTGGCCACATGGCTGCTCCTAGAATAGGACGTCACTCCTTCCCCCGTTAGAAATCACTCCCCCTCTCTCCCCCTCATCTCCACATACATCTGACCTGAAAGACCTCATTTTACTCAGAAGCAAAGTCCTGCATTGAAGATTTTGGGAGGCAGGAAACTGGGAGGTGCTGACACACAAATCTGCACTGCAGTAAAGTCCTTCGGAAAAGGATGAGCAGCTGGGAACAGGTCCTTCCCTGCAGGCACTGTGCAGAGTGGGATGCACAAGGCAATTCTCCTCTGCAGGAGCCATGCAGACCATCCAGGGCCCACCACTTGCCCTTCCGCAGACAGCTACAGCATAGCTGGGGAAAGTCACTGGCCAGGCATCAGTATTTTGAATACAACCAAACGCCAGAGCCTTCACTAATAATGCTCATTAGCAGAAGACGACACCATGAAAATTAAAAGGAAATGGCAAAGAAACAACTTCCAAGGCAGGTCTCAGCCACAGGACTTCTAACTGGGTAATGGGTGGGATGAAAAGCCTCCGGAACGACAGGGATGCCAGGATCAAAGGCACCTTCACTGACAAGCTGTAATTGTACCTGTCTAAATAAGCCTTCACAATAGACTGACGTTGCTCTGTGACCGCATCTGTAAAACCAAATGTCAAACCTCGCTGAATAGCACCATTCAAAAAATGTTCCTTCCCCCCCGCCAAGTGAGTGTGGCTGCACGTACACACGGGCACAGCAGTGAAGAGGATGATGATAGTTTAGTTTATACAGAGCCAAGCTGAGTTAGATTTATAATTTGCCTTATCTAGCTTCACCTGTCCTTCTGCTGTTCCTAAACAATTCTCCTCACAGCGTTATTTGAGGACCTTCCATCTGCGCTCTGCAGTGTGTACAGAGGGGACAGACACCTCCCTTGTCCTTGAGCCCTGCCAAGGGGGTCAACCAGCCATCAGTCATGGATGTGGCTTCTCACTCCACCATGCAGTGCCTTGGGAGAGGGGCTGGTGACTGAGCCTGCTGGCTCTTTTTTAGGGGAAGCCCTGAGGTTCTAAGGCTGCCTGCTGAGAGATCCCTGTCCCCTCCCTGCAGCAGGGCCGCTGGCTCTCCAGCTGGTGGCTGTGCTGCCCAGGGAATGGCACTTGGTGTCAGGATGCCCTGAGGTCTCACCCCAGAGAGGGAGGTAGAGAGGAGTAATGCATTTTGATTTGACCTGTTCCTTGAATGAGCTGCTCTGATCCTGAAGAGAATGAGTGAGGCAGCACAGTAGGGACAAGACAAGTGTCCTGATGTGCTGCTGACTCCTCAGAGCATGCAGCTCCTCTCAGGATGGGCACGGGTGGTTCTGTGGGACTGGAGGGCGAAGGGAGTTTAAGGGATGCCAGAGAAAAGGGCTCTGGAGGTGGAGGGAAATGATTATTTTCACCATGCAGCTAGTACAGAAATAGCTACAGACACCTCTACGCTCTTCCTTAGCAGCAGGATTTTCTGCATTGAAGAGAAAACTTCGACAGCTGCAAGGAAGTCATAAGTCTGAAGTTATAACTGGCCAAGTATGGTGCCATGGGACAGAAGATTGACACTGAATTTCATCTGGATTTTGCTGAGCAATGGCACCCAGAGGTCAGGATGTGGTTATGGGTGGAAAGGACATCTGTCCTTGCAAAGCAGGTATTTGTCATCTCCTTTTGTAAGAACCCCAGATGTTTTCCTCTCATTTGGGTTCATGAAGAAGGACAAGGACCATAATAGCAGGTGAAGACTTCAGTTTGCTCTGTGCTCCCAGGCATTTTCCTCAGTGAACAAGCTTATTGCCCAGTACAGAGTCCTCCATCCCATTCAGCCTCATCAGCTGCAAAGAGCTGTGCAATGTTGTGCAGTGAGCAGACACTGAAAAGCATTATCCACCTCAGGTCATCTTCGGCACACAGCAATTTTGAGTTTCACTCATCAAAATAATCTCTGGAAATAGCAAAAAGGAGGCCAGCACTGAGCCACATTTCACCAGATGTTGCCCAGCTGAAGACCAAGGGGTGATTCAGCTGCAGCCAAGAAGCAGGGCAAGGTTTTAATCCCACATTTCCTATCTGGTGTACACAAGCAACCCTGCCCTGAAAGTGGTGGCATCCTGGTCTGCATCATCTGACTTGGCTGCCCACAGCCCAGCGCTCTGAACGGAGACCAGCAGGTCAGAAACACACACTGGCACACTTGTCCATGAAGCATTTGCTGTGATAATAGTTTTGGAAGCATTTGGGATATCTCTCCAAAGAGTACTTCTCTTGTGCCATGTTGCGTTGCTCCCCTGGAGAACATTAAATAGGCATATGCATCACCAGGGTGCAGGAAGGATGCTCATCTGGACTGTTTCTGTACATCTGCCTTTTGAGTAATCTATCATCAAGTAGGGATATTTGTTAATTATTCAGTCTCAGTAATTCAAAGCAGTTAATAATGGAAGCAGTGGATATTGCTGTAAATTAAAATCAATGGTTTGCATAACATCTTTGATCAAATCTGAGTGCTCTGGCTTCCAAGCATGCTTCCCTGTTTAATAAAGCAGAGATTGATGGGTTTGCTATTATGAGGAAATGAGATTCAGACAAAATGATTGCTGGTTAGTAGGAATATAGAAATCACTTAAGGAAAAAGGTGAAATACCGACATGGAATGACTGCTTAAAACCCATATATGGACACATTTAAAAGGCTCTTCTGAATAGTCATTAATGGGAATGGTAAAAAAAAAAGTGTAGTAATTTTTGTCAAGCTCAATTTCTCCTTTTCTGTAAACACCTCAACTTTCCTAAATGACCTCAAGTGCTTTTGCATATTTTATGCAGCAATTAAGCTGCATAGATCAGTAATGTTGGTAAGACCACGCACATTGCTCCTCTGGTTTTTGTTACACATGTTCCACCCTGACCTCTCTGGGGGAAAAAATCACTAATAAACAGCTCATCGCTGAGAGCAGCTTGGGCACTGCACAGACACTCCTGGGGGAGTGAGAGGGATGAAAAGAGAGTGAGGGCTGAATAGAAAAGAATGTGCTTTGGGGGGCAGAAGGAAGCTGGATGGCTTGTTTCCAACCTGGAGAGGAATAACTGCCTGCAGAGGTAACCCAGAGCATCTCCTGGAGGTAGCCAGGGACCGTAGTGAGCACTTCATAAGAAGGGATGTGTGTGGTTCTAACTGAAGAAGATTAAAAGCAGAACAGTGGTAGTCTAGAAAAGAGCTTTCTTCTTGATTTAACAGTGGCCTCACTCTGTGGGGGATACATGGAAGAGTGGGTTCGCTTTGTTTTTAACCAAGCCATGGCTTTTTCCCCTCTGTAACTCCAGCTGACATGATATTTCATGTAGGTCCTTAACTACAAATAAGCTGTCATTTGCCTCTCCTCCTTTCCACTCCTCTGATTAATCCTAGGCATAAAATCAGAGGCTGAGCGTTAAACGCTTAAAAACCAAGATATGTTATTTTATGAGTAAACCTAACAACCCATGTCTCAGCACAGAAACATGACAATAAAGAAGATATTATTTATCTATGGCTTTCCAGCTGTTACCGTATTCTTTTCTACTGCCACCTAAAAATATTAATCAGAAGTCAGCATTAATCCAGAAGCACATGATTTCTTTTAATGGCTTCAAATGCTACGCTGCTTGTGCCACTTCGCTTCAGACTGTGCAGATGGCAGGACAACTTCTAACAGATTCAGATCGATTACGTACTTCACTTCTGGTTTAGAAACAGATTGAAATTAATTAAAGTATTGACAAGCCAGAAATAAGCAGTATTCCATGTATCAAAATATCTCAGTCATATGTTTAGTATACGTGCTTTTTCTCTTTATTTTTTTCTTTTTTAACCCAACTGAATTGCGGCAGTGCGATAGGTGGGAGGGGGATGAGGTTTTCTCCTTTTTTGCTGGTTTGAACCTCAGAAACATTCTACAAACTGACTTGCTTCCACTGATGGTGTGGGACTGAAAATGCACCACACTACTACAAACAGGAGCAGTCCAAGTAGGCTCAGGAATGATGAAATGAGGACTTCAGGCCACTTCTCCTGGCCAGAACTACTGATAACATCACTCTTCCTGTACCTCCTCTCCAGGTATCTCCTGGAGGCTGAATGTTATAGTGCTTCAGAGAATTAAGGGGTTTAAGCAGCTGATAACACTGATTAAAATCAATTGTCAAGATGAAGCAAAAAAGACAGGCTATTTAAATGTTTTAAAAATTGCCATGTGTGGGCTGCGCAGTCAATCAGTACGTGCCTGGAGCGCTCTCCCATTTGGGAGCAGGTGCTTGCTGAAGTTGTCAGATGCTGCAAGACATTGGGGGACCTTGGGGCCAGAGCAAAGGCTCCAGCTCCGCACACACCTCAGGCTTTGAGACTGCTCAGATTCAGGCTGACAGCAAAGGCATGCGGGGCTGCAGGTAACAAATCCAGAAAACCTCAAGCTTTCTGCTGGTCCCTGCAAGTTCCTTGGCTTACATCAGCAGAAGTTGTTGCCTTTCCTCGATAGAAATTGGATCTGGGGCTGAAAACTGATCCTGAACAAAGCAATGCTTTATCATCACCTTGATGCAGATGAAGGTCCAAGACCTCGAGACCCAGTAAGTCTTCAAGCACTGCCTCAGCCTTAGGGCCACTCCTCTTGCGAGGAAGTCCAGCAGCCACGTCCAGCTCTACTTCTCATACAATGAAGGATGAAACCCTGTCTCTGCTCTTTCCCAGGCAGCAGATCAAGTGTTACATAATTTACACCCACACATGAACGGATATTGCTGCAAGGCTGATGCAAATAAGTATAATCCTTAAAAACCATTAGACTGTCACCTAAAATATAAGCTAAAATTAACTTAGGAAATTAGCATTAGATTAGATCATGGTATTTACATAGAGGAAGGTCAGCTGCTGCAACTACTTTGTCTGGGATCCACTAACTACTGAGGTGAGCTCTCGTGCAAAGCCCTTTGCAATCACAACTCAATCATAAAAAATCTTGAGTTGGAAGGGACCCATAAGGACTATGAATTCCAACTGCTTGGGATTATATTCTGTTCCTTATAATATACTTCTAAGTCTTTAAATTTTACTCCCAATGCCCCCTTCACATGCTGAATATTCAAAAAGAAAAAAAAAGAAGACATAACAATACTTTTTGGCTATGCAGGGTCTACTTATTTTAGTGAGGTTACCACATACTCTAGAACAATGAAAGAATCAAGTAGGCTTACATTTAGGTAGGAATTCAGGCACACTACAAAGTATAGCACTGATGTAGTAACAATCATTTCTCCTTTGTAAATGCTGAATAAAACCCAAGATCAAACATGTCTTTAATCAGAAATAACTTGATGAGTTCCTAATTGGAATTGCTCCTCAGAGGTAAGCCCACTGCATCAACTAAACTTCATGTCAGTTTAATGAAGAACAGAAGATGATGAAAGAAGTACAAAAATAAACCTGACTTTTGGTGTATGTTCCTTATTAATAATGTGATTATCCTCTATTTTCCAGATAAGTGGCTCTTGCCTATCTCATGTCATAGGGAAGTCTTAAACTGAGCGGTCTGTATGTTTAAATGACAAATATAACACAGCTACGCTCAGGAGACCTGACTGAATGAAGCACCTCATTTCAGAGCAGCATTCCTATTACTTGTCATTCATTTCACTTCCTTATTCTATAAATGTTGAAGACAGAGTCGAGTACATACTTTCGAGCAAGATTGTTTGTAATGCAGTTATTGTACAGGAGAATTTTACCTTACAGATACATAAGCAACACCACCATTACACGCACACTCGGACAACTATCTCAAACTTTATCGCAGTAGTTTAGAAACAGGGAGTAACTTGATGCAGATCAAATGATATGTGACATATGTCACATGTAATACGACATAACCTCCTCTGGCACGGGAGTGAGCTGGAAAAAAAATCAAGGTTTAGACATATGCTAAATAAACTATGAGTGCCTGGATTTCTCACACTGCATTAACCAGGTGCAAAACTGAACGGCACTGAGACTGACTGTGCACAGCCCACTACTCTGCAAGGGTGAGATGCTGCTCCCAGGCTAAAAGTGCTTGTATCTCCATCTTGCTATAACTTTTCCAAAAAGTAAATCCTGACCTTCGCTTCCCTCAAAGATAACTCTCTATCAAAACACCATAATGGCAGTTCCTAGTCTTTATCGGCATTGTCATACTGAGTTCTCATTTTCAAACCAGGGAAAACCTTTGCTCCTATCTCTGTTCAAATCCTGGAAGTTGCAAGGCTTTCAAATCAAAAAGCATGAAGGTCCTGCTCTGCTTCTGCAAGTAGTATTTGCAGTTAGGGGAATATTGTTAAACGAGAGGCATTTAGTTAAAACTAATGGAAGAATGCTGGCATCAGGCTGTATATTAAAATATCCAGGCTGTGTACTTTGTACTGTGTTTACACCTTGGACAATAAAAGACAAACAGAGCTATTGACTGTCTAACTTCTAATATTTCCTGGATAGTTTCCCAGCTTCAAGAATTTAGAGGAATAAAAGAGTTTCTTGCTGTTACCCCTGCTAATGGAAGACTTGGCATAGATAAGATAATACATTGATTTCTGGAATACATTTTATTTGAGACACCCTCCAGACACCTCCTGTGGCTCTGAGCCACATGAAACCAGTTCCCAGCTCATTCATTACCAGACAATTGCAGGAGGTACTTTCACTTCTTTTTGGAAGACAACATAGGACTGTATGTCCCAATGTTATTTTAAGGCACACAGCACGGTGGCATTTGGCTGTTCGCCACCCAAGGTGTGTGCTGCTTGAAGTATTTGAGTGAGGACACTGTGTCCCCATGAGGGGACATGCTCTGTCGCCTTACAACCTTTTCCAGTGCTGCAGTTTCTGAGATGCTCAACGAATTCACTGTACCCTGACACTAAACACATCAGTTAGGCGTGGTAAAAGTAATCTTTCAGATGGCATGCATTTCCAACTCTGCTACCTCAGTTTGAGCTTCACCATAAAGACCAGAGTTTGGTAAAGCTAATTCCAGCAGCAGCAGCCAGAAACCTTCCACCCCCAGAATATGTGTTCATCAGCTAATTTTGTGTGAACCTCACTTTTGTATTTAGGTTCTAGATGGGTATTCTTTCTCATAAGAGACATGGAAAGTCCTTGATTTAAGAAGTGAGCACTTAAATTTCTTATTTTATTTATACTTACTTCTACCTCCCCATCTAAGTGCACATTCTGAATACTCTCCGCAAAAGCCTCATCACATTTCTCACTTCAAATGAACATAAGAGGATGTTAACCTGGGTAAGCAGCAGGGCAGAGGAAAAGCAGACAGTTGGGACTGCTTTGTAAATGGTAAGTGCAGACACTTGGCTCAGATACAACCAAGATTCCACCCAGGAGTCATCACCAGCATAATTCTCCGAGGTCAGCCTAAAAAGCTCTGGAAGCGTTTGCTCAGCTGTGATTTCAGCTGTCTAACAAGTGCAAGGAGGAAGGTCTCACTGTGCTCATCTGCAGAAGCCCTTAACAAAGTTTCCTAGAAACAGTTTCTCCTGGACAAGACAGCAATGCAAAGGGAGAGACCTTCTTCCCCACAAAAGAGTGAAGTGACTTAGAGGTTTCTAGGTGTCATGTATGGACTCCCCACTCACAGGTTCTATGAACTTCAAGTTTGATCCACAGCTGGGAGCTGGATAATGCCTATCCTGGCTATCTTGGTTTCAGTTTGATAACTGACCACTTGAAAACAATTTTCACCCTGATATGCTGGGTATCACAGGTCTACAAATTTTCCCTGCCACTGACTGAGGAAACTTCTCTGAGAACTGTGAGGGGGAAAAAAGAAGAAAAGAAAAGGTCAAAGGGCAAACAGAGCCCTATTAGAAATAAAACATTCTGCCCAGACATACTTGGAAATGAGGAAAGGCCCAGAAAGCTGAAATTTCATAAAACAGAGCAGAAGCACAGGATCAGTTTGAGGGCTTAAAAGCCTATGGAAGAAGAAAAGCTGGGAGCATGCCAGCCATATCATGTGGCCCTATTTGTAAAGTTCTGAGACAAGCAAAGTTGAAAGAGGAAGAAGTGCCTGCACCTAGCACCTTAGATATACCGAGAAAATGACACTGCAAATGCCTGGCTCTTATCAAGTTTCAGAGAACAGACTGACCAAGCATAGAGGCACAAGGCTCAAAAGACAACAGACTACAACAAACGTTTTCTTTTGTTGGTCATTTGTTCCACATCAGAGCAGGGATCCTGGCTCCCAACCTGAGGTGGGCAGCAGGCTCCTGGCAGTGCTGAGCAGCCAGGCTGATCATCCAGGGGTAACCAGGGAAGTATGCTCCCATGAGGCTTAAATTCTCGGCTTAGGCATCTACAAGGCTGCTGGAAATGCAATACCACTTGCTGATCACAAAGCAGTAACATGTCTGGAAAGCTGGTGCTGTGTATTTTAACTGAGGATGAGTACAGAAAGTTAATTTGTTTGGTGACTAATTTTCTGGTCGTTTAAACTCTGTTACAGGTGAGGGACGCCGTTAGCTGAATCACTTTTGAGCTTTGAGCACCAGTGAAAACTGTTTTACAACGTGTCAGGAAGAGTAATTCTAAACAGATCCCGATGCTGCAAGAAGACAGCATCAGCAAGGGCTTTCAGTGTGGCTTAGAGTGTGGCTTATAGGGAAAGTATAAGGAATACAAAAACACAAGGTGCCTGCATTGGACTAGACCCAGATCTGCTCTGCTCACGAAAGCATACTGAACAGTAACTGAATTGCAAGTAATAAAACCCCCGTGTTTCATTGTAGCTTCCAGCTCTGCCCAAGAACCACATCCCCATTATGGCTCATAAAAATGTAAATTGCAAATAATGGCAGTAATGGGACCAATTCTATTCCAGCTGCTTGAGAATGGAGGGGAAAAAAAATAAATAAATGCATTTTTCCACTCTCGCATGGCCCAGAATACCACAAAAGCAGCTGAATTCCCAAAGAAGTAAGGCAGTCTATTAATTTTCCAGGGACGTCTACCAGAGAAGAGTAGGTTTGTGTCTTGATGCACAAACCCTAAAGAAGCTTCTCTGGCAGAGGCTGTAAAAGAGGCAGCCCATGCCTCCCACTATCTCCTTTCCACAGAGTAACTCAAAATCTTTCTGGGCTCCCCTGGCATCCTCTAGCTGCCCTAATCCTCCAAATACCTGAGCCCCCACTTGAGTCTGCTCAAAGAGAGCTCATGTAAAAGCCCTTGGGCAGCTCCCTCACCACTCAGCTCTCAGTCCTGCAAACTTCTTGACTAAATTAACATGAACCAGGTCCTTCCTGCCTATCATCTTTTGTTGGATTTATTTATTCTCCTATTACACTCCCTGTCAAATAAACAACACCCTGTTCTCAGGCAAGTCCTCAGAGCTCTCAGGAAGAGAGCATGAGAAGAGTAAACCCTGGACAGGTCTCCAGACTACTCTACCGACAGTGTGCAGTGAGCTGGCCCATCACCACAGCCCTGTGGTTTCACTTTGGAAAGGAGGCTTTGGAAATAAGTAGACTTTGTATTTTCAGGTCCTGGCTTTTAAGGCAAAGCTGGACAGAACTTATATGGCAATAGGTAATACTCTGGAGATACAGAGATGGAAACAAAATTTAAAAAATTATAATCACTGGAGCTCTAGGAGCCAACTGGGAACCTGGGTGATTTTCTAGATTAGGTTAAGGAACTGGAGACTGTCAAGTAAACTGTTCACACACATTTGACATCTGGAACTGACTTCTTTTAAAAGAATTCAGTGTCATCAGGACATGCTCTTGCCCAGCACTGTAATCACTGGAGCCTGCTTTCACCTCTGCCTGGTCAGTGCTAGAGCAGCTATGCAATATTCCCACAGGGAAGGTGCCTGGGCTGGGAAAGTCACACAGTGAATGAAAAAGCAGACACTGGATGCATTAAGGCTTTGAGGGTGTTGGAAAAGCAAGGAATGTATCTGTCCCTACTGTTAGGTAGAAATACTCTGTGCCTATACACAGAGACACAGTTAGAGACAAGCGATGAGATAAGCGCCCAACCTAGGGAGTGGTGATAGAAGGCAAATATCCTGCAAATATTCAGGCATCATGTCCTGGGAAGGACCCAAGTCCACTCTTTTTTAAAAAAAATAACCTGCTCTAATTCACCCCTAAGCAGCCAAAGACTCCCTGAAAGCCTCATCTCCACAGGGTTCCTGTCCATCAGATGGCAAAGCTTGTGTTCAGACAACTGCTGCTTTTACTTAATGTTCTGACTCTGGGAGGCAGAGGCTGCTGCTCAGAGGACACATGATGGCAAGTCCTCAGTTAACAGATGAGGCAAGACAGCAGTTCAGACAGTGACTGAGGTCCAGACCTCTGACTGTTTGCCAGACCAGGGAGTTGCATCAATGTCGATTCACTGCCACAGCACAAGAAGAGCGAAAGAAATAGTGTAAAGACTGAACAGGGTAAGAAGAGGCGCACCTTCCTTATCTGCACCATAGGTGCACTCTGCTCCAGGGTTAGAGTCTATCAACAGTTGATACTACCCAATACAAGGTCCTAGACACATGACCAAGCAAATAGTACAAAATGTCTTGCTGCGGCATCTTTCATACCCGAGATGGTAGAAATGCTCTTTTCCCAAGCAGTGAAGGGCTCGTTCTGTGGCTGCACACACTCCTGCAGCAGGATCTGGAGCAGGTAGCAGCTCACCATAGCTCTCAAACATCACAGCCCTATTCCCCAGACGGCATTTCCAGAAGAGATGTCTACCCAGGACCTCAGGATTGCCTTTTTGCTCTTCTCCAAAAGCAACTCAGGGAATTTTAACTGAGAGGGAAGTAAAAGCCATTAGATTTCCACCTACAGTCAATACCCTTTGGCTTTGAGACACAACATCACATTCTGTTCTCTAAGGAAGCAGCTCTGCCACTATGACTCATGGTGCCTTGTTAACCCTTCAACAGCTAATCTGGTCTGATGTTTCCCACACAGCTTCAGTTTTGCAGCAGTCCTGCCTTGCAAGACACCTTAATGCTCCCTCCCAGCTTCCCTACTCCCTGTCTTACTTCCAACTGGCTCAACAAATCCCCAAAACGAAGAAAAATTGAATTTTGCCAGCCTAATGCTGCGGGTCAGATCTAAAAAGCCAAGGAGGGTGTTCTGAAAAGCCCCTGGTGCTGCAGCTGCCAGCCTTGCCCTCCCAGGCAGCTGGCATGGGCAAAAGCTGGCAGCAAGGTCTGGCCCATTTTCCTGCTCTGGGCAATCTGCTGCTTTCTAGGGCAGCTGCCCATTTTTGCCAAGTCCTGGAGCCAGGTCTGTCCCAGGTTATCCCAGGCATTGGGACTATTTTAACAGCCTTCCACAGCTTCTTCCAGATCTTCAATAGCTGCCACTCTGCACAGATACACTGAAACTAAAGAAAGGATGTGCTCGATGGCACCAAAAAGTTAATTTTTATGGCCCAGCTCTTTGTCAAGGGTATCTTTATCTGTGCAGATTCCTCAGGGCACACTAATAAAAGCAGAATAAAACACCGCAGAAGTGCGTGATGGCCGTACCTCCCTGGAGGGGCTCAGCACATGCAGACAAATGGTGGGGCTGCCCCCCTGCACTTGCTAGCTTATTTCTGAGAGTATATATCTCACTTGCTCCACAGCTGCCGTAAGGGAGCACACTATTAATTTGCAGAAGCTGGAGCCAGGCTTAAAAATTCCATTAATTAAGTGTTGGCGGAGGTGTTTGGAAAGACGTTCTGATAAATATAGTGCTATAAAGTGTTTCCCTAGAAACTGAGAAAAAAGTTGAACAATATGAAAAGCACCCAGGCTGATAACAGCTACCTCTCCTGCTGAGCAGCGCCTGGGCTCTAGGGAGCTTTCGGCAAAGAGAGCTACTTTCGCAGGGCTTTTGTGGCTACAGAGGATTTTTGGTTGGTAGCACAAAAATGGGAAAGGGAGCCTCTACACCATGCTTTGGTTCCCTGTGCCCTCCTGCTTTGCCCCTCTTTACTCTTCTTGTATCTGTTGTCGAAAAATGGGAAATACTCTGTGAAGTCTCTGGCTGCAGATTCAGAAATGCCCAAAGTCTTTCAGTGCTCCCAGCTCGGGGACTCCTCCTTAGGTGTCCCTGCTGTGCTCAATCACCTCAGCAACCCCAGACACGCAGAGGCTAAACCCTACAAAGCCAGCAACCAGCCGTCTTTCAAATGCCTAGTTATAAAAGTGGTTCACTTTGTTCAACAGCGCATCTTATAGATGGTCATATACCTACAGCTGATGTAAATCAATACCATTACCTTTTGCCTCATCTGTAGGGTTTGACTGCAATCTTTTCCTGCACTGTATGTTCTGCCTGCCATTATCCTCAGGAGAAAGTGCACTCATCTCCATCAGCTCAGCAAGCAGAACAGGACATTATATCACTTGTACACCGAGGGATGAAAACACTCAGCTCTCATCTACGTGCTCCTCTGATCACTGCACTTTTCCTGCCCATGGGATGCAGGCAGAGAATACAAGGCTCTTTAGAAAATCTTCTCAATGAGTATGTCTGTCTCCACAGAAAAGCACGAGCAAATACCTTTCTGGATGGGTGCTGCAGGTATTAGAGGAAGATTAGAGTTGATCTTCCCTTAGAAAGGAGACTAGGGAAAGAAGTGTGCTCTAGGTTGATTCTGGCCTGCTGAATGACAATTTAGCCTGGTATTTCTTACCTAAACAGAAATGTGATCAAAGAAGTTGAGATAAACAATGATTTAATGACTCAAAGTGTAGAGGCTGGAGAGGTTTTGAAAAGAGCTTGTGTATATATAAGAATAAACACTTACATTGAAACCTGCTAGAGGATTTTAAGTTGTTTGCTTTCTATGAATCTCCATTGGCAGAGCACTCTGAGCACACAAGCTTTTTCCTTTTTCCATTTTCTACACTTTGGGTCGTTAAATTAGACGCTTATTTTGTTCCAACCACCCAGCAGAGCCTCCCCTTTGCCCAAAAGGTCACCTCTGCTTTCAGCTCAGTTTTCTGCCCATCGTGCCTCACACCTCAGTTCTTGCCCCCCTCACTGCTGGCTGTCAGTGTCCTAAGCAAGGGGAGCACAGCAACTGAGGGCACACAGTGATTCCTCTCCTAGGACATCCTTAGCCACTTCTGGGACTTCAGAGTTAGAATCTCTTTGTGTGTCTCTCTCTCCCACTATTGCTCCTCCTTCTCCCCAGATTTATGGGGAGAGACCTCAGATCTTCTCTACCTCTTTCTGCAGTCAGCCATCCTGACAGTGGAGCAGCTTCAGGTATGAAACACATCTTAGAGCCAGTCATCAACAGCTCCATTTCTTGTGGTCCATGGAGAAAGGAGCCTCTTGGGCCAACACAGCAAGTCTCCACATTTGAGACTCGCTCAAGCCTATAACTTGCCTCTAGAGGACATATCATTGAGAAAGTCTGTTGTCAGAATAAATGTTCGCTGTGCCTCTGTATGAGGACTTTGGGAATAGTGGCTAGGTTAAATAATGGAATATTTTCTTTGCTTCCAAACAAACACAACTAATTCAACCAATTTGATTCCTTGTTCCCTCACCTTGCTTCTCATTTCTCAAAGTCAAGATAAGATTAATGAACCCCACACAGTACTCCTGGAGGGCTCTGTGTTTTTCAGAGTACTTTCAGCCACAAATATATCTTGAGCAACAAACTGAGAAAACTAAAGCTGATAAAGCCAAGTTTGGAAGCAATTAACATCAATCTAAAATTCAGCTGTTTTGGGGGCTCAGTTTAAAAATAAAAACCAATCACTGTTGTGACAAACTCAAATAATACATTGTTCCTCCATAGTTGATTTAGCAAAGGGAACCTGCCTTCACCAACAGCTACAATAAAAAGGTTTCTATAAAAGCTATTTACGTGCACTGAAAGTTCCTGGGATGTCTTTTCACGGGCAGAGTTACTACATCCCTGCCCACACTCTCTAAGAGCCAACTGCCTGGTTTGTACACAGAAAAACAAGAGTCCATGGACTCCTAGGTGAGTTCTGTACACACAAACTATGTCTATCTTAGCTAGTTAATCTGGCACACCAGAAGCAGATCAAAGCAATCAGTACTGAGGTCTGACCTGATATCTTCATTCTATGCAGGACGTGGGGGGATATTTTGGATTAGATTTAGCACAGTCTCCCTGTCTGGCTGTCCCCACCATGCCTAGACCTAGAAGCTGCATGGTTTGAGCTCATGCTTCAAAATCTTTAGTCCTCATTGTCAGCTGCAGAGCACGTGTTGCAGAGCCGCTGGTTTAATGCCTAACGTGAATCTAGTTCACAAGTCCCCTTGCTAAGTGCTCTGTGATCTGAACTGGCACACTATGCATGGGGATGACCAAGAGATTCATCTTACTGTTGCTCTGGACCAAAATGCAAGCGGAGGCACAGCAAAACACACTGCACCAAAAGCTTCTCCACGCATATTTTCCTTTTGTGCCCCAAAAGATTTGGCCTTTTTCCACTTCCTCCAAGGCTGTCAAAATCATTGTGTTTCTATGAAGGGGAAATTGTCTAACGCATCAAAATCCAGGGGGAAAAAAGAGAAAAAAAAAGAAAAAAAAAGAAGAGAAGCGCAAACACGTTTTGAAGGTTTGTACAACATAAATATTCTCATATTTATGAGAAGCACGGGCAAGCCCTTTGTCACAAGCAGGCAGAGCAGCAGTTCACTTGCTGAAACCCTCGTGCCAGATCTGGCTGCAAACAGAAGATTCAAAGGGGTACATGGCAACCTTCAAATGGAAGAGGCGGGGAGGGTAGCAGTGAAGGCATCTGCAGGAGCTCCTGCCCTTTGGCTGGAGGGCAGCAGCAAACAGCCTGTGGTTCACTACCTGCCTGCTGTGCTGGAGCTGGTCAGTGGGAAGGAGCACTGTTCTCTTGCTGGAGTGTACTCAGCTAGTACTTTTATGAAGTTTTTTGAAATGAAGAGAATAAAGAGAGCAGCTTTCCCCCTCTCCCATACTCTAACCAATTTAAGGGTTTGAGGTTTTGTTTCAAACCACTCGACAGTATCTCATTAACCTACTGCCTATAATAAATGTGTCCAATAACAATCACCAAGTCACTTAAAATTAAAAAATTCTATAAAATATAAATCAGAAATACTTGTGAGGTCATTTATTTTTCTACTCTAGAATTAGAGAAAATTATGTCTGTCACCCCCCTTGGCTTTGATAAATACAAGTCCCAAAGCAGACTGTCTAAAATTTCCAGGAACATCTCTCTAACCTCTAACTGCAGCCTTTGTAAAATTCAGAAGCACATTTTTCCACAGAAATAAAACATTTGTACAGTTGAAACTGCCTGAAATGCTTCAGGTAGCTACAGAGATGTAAATTCACTCATCATTTGGCATCCTCTGAGGCACTTCATCCAATCTGCCAGAGGATGGGAGCCCTGTGTCCACAATCATCCCAGCTGGCCAGAGCAGGACAACTGCAGCACTCATTGCTCTGAACAGAAGAGCAATATGCTGTTTCCTCAGGGCTCAGCTCAAAACAAAGTCAACCTATCCTTCACAAAATGAGGACTGCCTTAGTCCAGCTCAGAAAGAGCTCCTAGGAACACTAGAATAAAATCATTCCTGAGGCGTAACACAGTGAGATCTGACCACAGTGTTGAATCAAAACAGCTGGGGAACAGTGAATCAATATTGACTCAGGAAAGCTTTCAAATTCCCATGGATTTTAATTCATCAGATCCCCAGGAACACCTTGCAGTACCTCTTTTAACATCTAAGTGGGAAGTTGGATAACATAATCCACCAAATGAGAAGCTCCCCCTCAGAGATCATTCCACCACCCTGCCAGGGTCAGACCAAACCAGCCAGTCACACTAACCAGTGTTTAGGAGAAGGCAGTCTCTTGAGGGATTCTCCAAATAACCTTTGCCCAGGACTGTGCAATGGGTATTTCCCACAGCAAGTTCACTAAAGGAGACCTCCTCAGCTCTGCCTGTGCTCCAGTACCCCCCAAGCACCCAACCCTCTTCCTCCCAAGCACTTCTCTCTCATTGCATTCAGGCTACCATCACATACTGGAAAGTATTACAAGTAGAAAGAGAAAAAACTGATTCCTATCAGAATTAGGCTATTTGGGTTTGCTTTATGTGGGTTGGGGGGAGGGTGGATTTTTGGTTGGGTTTGTTGTTTTGTTTGGGGTTTTTTTTTGACCAGGATTAGGGCTGATTTGAATTATAGTAAAATTTAAAAATATGAAGAAGCAGATAACGCTCAGTTGTTTCCTACAAATAGTAAACTGCAGAACTCCAATAGATGACTGCTGGGTAAGACCTACTCAGTGTTTGTCTCTAAGGCAAACAAAGATAAATGAAATGTCACACTTCCCTCCTGGTATAGCCTCCCTGTACCCAAGCACTTACGGTTCAGACACTTGCTGAAATAGTCTCTCTGTGTCCCTTGGTGTTTATGAACTGATAGATTTTCCTTCTTTGAATGATGAAATGTATAGCAGGGAAATTTTTTTCACCATAGTGAGAAACAGAAGATCTACTTTTCCGAGTGTCTTCAGAGGAAGGAAAAGATTGCAGGGAAAATTGCCTGGTGTCAGCACCTTAATTCCCTTCACAGAGAAACAGCAGTAGCCTACGCATTCAACTACACTGCTGGTATTAAAAAGGCAAGACAAATTTCATTAAGCAAAAGGCATTACCTCTCAGCATTGATTACCAGGTTACAAATGTGACCTGCTAAGTGTGCATTAAAGCAGCAACCTGGGGCTGGTGGTGACTTTCCTGACACTTGAGTAGGTGAATGAAGACTAGAGATGCTCTCCCTGATAGTTAAGCACTTTGAGGAGGCTCATTAAGAGCAGAAATTGTTGTTTGAAAATGTATTATCTCACTCTGTGCATACAACTGGAGAGAGAGGGTTGTGGCTTGCACAGAGGCACATCCCAACCTGCAAGTCCAAGAGCTTGAAAGCTGTGAGAATAGGGTGGCACAACAGGATCCCCTTTGAGGTGTGACACTCTGGTCCCCCCTTTTCTGTGCTACGTTTCCTCCTGATCTCTGTTCAGTAACTCCTTAGGAAAAGGTTTCCTGGAAAACCAGTGTACATACATTTGATCTGTCTCCATCACAATAATTTTCTCCTTGACAGTTTGTGATGTACCTGCCGCAGTATAAGGCAGCAGTGATGAGGTTGCAAGTTTTTAGACTATCACACCAAAAAGAAAAAAATCCAGGATCAGCCTTTCAGTAGGCACAGATGGGCTTGTGCCTGGACTTTGGAGGAGCCTCATCCACCCTACTGTGAGAAAGTCCTAGTCTTGGCTACACCACATCTGACATTTACACAAATAACAGAGTGACACTACATCCTCATGGAAGCTCCAGGAAGCCCCAAACAGGCATTGCTGTATGAACCTATGTTCATCTACAGACAAACAGAAAAATACCATCCTGCAGCTCTGCAAACACACCATACGGCCCCTGCCCCCTGCAGCTCACCAGCCAGATAAGATGTGGTATAGGAGAAGACATGTAGTTTATCCTACCTCACATTAACATCAAGTTCTTCCATCACAGGCAATAGGCTTAGGTAGCTGGGAGTTCAATGTCCATAGAAGAGACTTCGTCCTGCAGTGGAGAGAGTTAGAAAGGACAGCTGTAAATTAAAGGATCTCTCACAGGTGGGTGCATCCACCCCAGTGAAGACACCTATACACCACATTTTACCCCTCTGGCCTGGCTTCTCTTGAAAACAGAAGTTATGTAGACATGTCAGAATGAAGTCATACCACTGCACAAAGCTGTCATAACATAATTTTCTATTATCTACCCTGATATATTTGCATCTCATAACACTAAGGAACATGCGGTGAGGCACGAAATCAAGCTGAAGTGATAGACAGCCCTTTGTGGTTGTTTATGCATCACCCATGCATGCACAAGCGAGGGCCAACAGAGTGCTTCAAGGTCCCAGGGGACCTTGAAGGGAAAACAACAACAAAGTCTCCCTTTTATGAGCTTCTAGGTCTTTACCTGGAAGCTAAGATCATCCTTTAACCTACTCCACGATCATCTCTTCTGGGAATTTCTGGGATTTAGATTCCTAGAGGATTGTTTCAACAGCAGCAAGGCACTGCACTACTGAAAGGACACAGGCACAGAGAAAAGAATCTTCTGGTCAAATACGTGGCTTCCATAAGGGTAAGAAGATGCATAGGCAGAAATCATGACACCACGCATAGGATACAGATCACATCTGAGACTGTAACTGTCACAGTCCTCTGCAGACATCTTGTGTCACTTGCTGAAAAATCTTACTCCATGTAGTGCTGCCTCAAATAGTAGCAGCTCCTTCTCTCTAATTACCACAAATTAGCAGAGTAATAATTTTAAGAGACACAAAGCCAAAGCATTATACCAGCGCACACAGCATATTGTGCTGTACCCAGTGAGCTCTGGGTGCTTGTGTGGGAAGGGATATGCACAAAAATACCCTTGGTCAATCAATCCTGTCCTTCTGCAGGTAAAAAGTCCCAAAGACCTCAGAGAGATCTGTATATATATAAGGACTCCCACAGCTGAAATTATTTCCAGAAATAAATGCCAGCAACGTAAATTACTAATACAGGCATCATTCTCAAGACCTGTTCTCCAAGACCATTTTTTTTATCAAGTTTATAAAAATACATTATGCTGCAATTCTGGTGACGCTGAGGAGTTGAGCACCGTGATATAAATGACCTCTTCCCACCTATACTTATATTCAGAATTACACGGAACAGCATGCGCAAGTGTAAGCTGCATTGGACCTAAGACTTTCCAAACTTTCAAAGTAGCTTCCAAACTTTCAGATATATAAAAGGTAGTTTAAATGCAATCAGCTGAAGAAGGCTTGCAAAACCTGGCTGGGAAAACACAAGCAACAATGCTTGGTAAATTAGTTTCTGTTTTTACACAAAATTAAAACATTGACTTACCACTAAATTAAAATAGGTTTCCTGTGACACTATATTGTACAGCCTTATGAATACTTAATAGCAGTACTGTAATTACAAAGGACTAAATGATTTGCAGCTCAAGTTAAAATAAATGTACTTACTTCCAGTAACACTGATATAAATATTAATGGGATTTTTAATTCAATCAAAATTCCATCACGACTCCAAAGGAATGAATGCACCATCTTAATAAAGAGTCCATGGATTTACTGCAGTGGGAAAAAAACAGGATAAGTTCCTGTGCACTTCAAACTGTTGACTGCCCGTTGTGTTGTGTCTCCAGAGAGCCAAGGATAATGCCACCACCATGGTGCTATTAATAACAACTCAGTTGCAAATAATGCCATTGTGGTTACTTGGCTTGAAAGAAAAGACTGTAATAACACTGACTCAGACTTCCTCGATACGATGCCAGGCTTGCACTGCAAATGAACACCCACCATCCAGGCCTGGTTCAGTGTGTCTCAGAATTAGTATTTCAGGACGTATAGACTATACACAGTTTTGCAAGCAAGACTTACTTGAGTCAAAAGGGTGGTTTAATCTGCGGGTGGAAAACTTAAAAATTCGGCCACAGCTTAGGCCTTCACCTGGTGTTTCTAAGGGCACTCTGGAATATGGTGATATTTTGCAGACATAAGGGTGAGAGGTCTAGAGTTTCTGATCAAGTCACCTCTGTGTCCTTAAGACCTGACCTCCAACTTGAATTTGAGGAAAAAAACCAGCTCTGCTGTGCTCCTGCCCTAGAGTTCTTCCATAGAACAAAATTCCTCATAAGCTACTGGGACAGTCGGCTGTTAAAGATGCAGGAAGAATATCCAGGAAGATGGTCTTGGGAATGGTAAAATACAACAAATAGTCTCTGAACTCAACCAGACAAAAAGAAATCTAATGATTTCATCTCCAAAAAGGTTTATATAACCACCTACCTCAAATCATTCATTCGTTTGGCATATAGGTTAAATAAATTTGAGTTAAATCAAACACAAAGACACCAGAACAGGTCTGATACAGTGCTTTGTTTCACTGGGGACCGGAACCCATTCTTCTCCATCATTTCAAAAAGGATAAATATGAACCAAAGAGAACACTCTATAAACTGCTGTCAAAACACACAAGCCTCTGACCCATCTCCTCTGCCTGCCAGCAGAATTCGTGAGCCCTGGTTAATTCTGCCTTGCAGCATCCTTCAAAAGCAGGTTGTCATCTCAGTTTATCATGGAGGCACAAAGAGCTTGGCTGAACCCCACCGAGAGGATTCAGCGCAAGGCAGAAGCAGCCCCTGGACATAAGATATAGATATTAAACTGTTCTTAGTGTTGAGATAGCACAGATGTGCCACAAGGAAAATCTAGTCAAATTTTGTTGACACTGACTCAGGCGAAATTGTTCCTTTGCTGTGCAGAAGAAAGGCTTTAGTATTTATTGCTACAGCGGGAAGTTATCAAACTGCTTTGCTGGAGCTCACGCCTGCTACTGTTCTGAATTACGAGAGCAACACGTTTATGTGTGTGGGAGCCAGCAAGAGCAGAGGCTAGGAATAAAAGAAGACAGAAAAACATCACCTATCTGCACTATCCCAGTTTCCCATGCTCACTTCAGCATCAGGGTTTAAGAGGTCCCTTGGGAAACTTTCTAAACCAAGCAAAACTCACAATTTCCGTACAAAATCAGAACTGTTGTCTTGTGTATACATTTAAATATACTTTTTTATGTAGGTCTTGCTTCAGTCACAGCAAATGTGACGTGCTTAAAAACACAGGAAAACTTTTTTAGAATCTTATCATTGTTTTGGTTGTAAAAGACCTTTAAGATCAGTGAGCCCATCACTGAACCATGTCCTAAGTACCTCCAGAGATGGTGACTCAACCAATTCCCTGGTTTTCTTTTGTTTCCATTAGTATTTGCTGCACATTTTGGGTGTTTATTTATACAGCAAAAAGAACATTTTTGGTACAAAATAGGAAAAAAAAGTAAGTTTTAAGGATTTTGGGAAAACTTTCGTATACAAACACCCAGCTACCTCTCACTGTGCTGTTTTGTGTGCTGCTGGTAGCCATCTCATACACTGAGCAACAGCCAGTGACCATATTTCTTATATTGTATTTCACATACAATTTATTTTTTCAGATAATTCTTTATATATTCCTAAGCTCTGCAGCCCCAAGACTTAATTTTTTAAAAAATTTTCCTGCAAACATGTTATCTTTTCCCGTACAAATACAAAAACAAGCACTATTTGGGTCTGAACAGGTAATGCATTTAAAGCATCACACTCCACAGCCGTCCAGGACCAGAAACTTCCCATCACTGTACAGGAGACCTGTAGTGCTTTAGGGGCTGTTAGTACTTTTGTCTTTCCCCATGTGATGAAGCACATAATGAATATATAATAAAAAGACACTAAATTAATTACATCATTTAGGGTTTATCAACTTTTCCAGCATGAATCGTAAAATTGGATCTTTCTTCCCATTTGCTCTCCCCATGACACCACTGTGGTTAGACTTATAGTCACAACAAAGACAGAAAAATTACGTCAATACGATGTTATAAAAAAAAAATCTCCACAAGTTATTCTATAAATATATCTGGCTCACACAAAGGGCCTGGTGCTGTTCTTTGTTATTAAAGTGATTACTCATACTCAATTAGGAAGCTATTCTCTGCCTCAGAAAGATAGCACTGACCTCCTAACTCAACCCTTATACCATCCAGCCCATCACATATATATGTTCCCTTCAGCACAACAGAGTTTCTCTGCTGTTGTGCATGATGGTGATCACAGACACTCAATGCCAAGACATCACAATGCTCAGAGCCATGCACATCACTGCAGCCAGGTTCTGTTTTCCTGAACATCCAGCATCCAACAGCTCACGAGCAGTCCCTGCTCTGCAGCATGATCTGAGGGCAACAGCCCTGCAAACTCATGATCTTCCTCTCCTGGGCTCCAGAGCCTTTCCATCCTGGGCTTGAGGGTAGTCCTGCTCACAACCTTCCAGGGCACCCGAGTGGGATTCCTGGTCTGGTTTCTCGTACAGATCTGGTTCCTGGTTTCTAGCACAGGCTCCTGCTCAGGCACTGGTCCACTCAGCTGGTCAGACAGGAGAGTCAGGCTGAGTCTCCACACTCCAGATATGTCTCAAAATGAGTCTTCTCAGATGTGTTCTCTTCAGATTTGGTACCAGAGACTGCAATGAAAAGCTCACTACAGTAATTTACCTAAGGACTAAGGTTACCCAAGGTTACCATGAGGGGCTAACTTCAGGTAGTGAAAAGAAGTAAAGAAGTACAATGGTCAAAAAATTTTAAGTGTCAGCACAAAATTAATTGATAACTCCTACAAAATGAAAGAAAAACTTCCAGTGATTTTATGTTAAAATTTCAGTTTGGGATCCTCTTGTTTGCCTTATTTTTTCTGAAAAATTTGGTAATTTTGAGGTGCACTGAAGTTACATAAGCTCTGTACCATCATGCTATCATGGAGAACTCTACAATAACTACATCTATGTAGGAATAATAATATTTAAAAAAAACAACCACAAAACAAACATGGAACTCAAACAAAAACCAAATACACACACCACCAACAATAATAACAAGCCTTCAAAAAGAACTGTCCACCCAGAGAAACTTAACTTGAAGTCAGTACTCTTGGTATTATTTTCACTTCAGCAAAGTGCAACAATTTTTAATGGAAAAAAATACAGGCACAGCATCTCCAGTAGGCTTGACAAGACAGCTCCTCAGACTTCCCTTCTGAGACAAGAACTCCTCATCTTATTTCATTCTCCACTAATCACTGCCACAAAGGGCAAGACAGATACACCATACGCGTATGACTAGTCCTAGTCATCACTGCACAGAAGACTGGCTCTGACCTGGGAAAGGCAATGCAGTAATAAGCTTCAGCAAGGCTGCACTGATGGCACTCAGGGAAATCAGAAGCCATCCACCTGTTGAGACAAGATCAGCTGCATGCTTGTGCCTCACTCCTTCAGCTGACACATCACCAAGTCACTTTAGCAGATGCTCACCTATCTCTGCTCATTCTCCTCCTCACCTTCACAGGGGTGGGCAAAACCCAAGGAGATGGATAAGCTGGCATATCTCCCAAAGAAAACTTTACTCATTGGCTTTAAAGTATTAACAAAGCATTCACTTCCCAGAGACCATAAGGAGCTAGCTGGTGGCCAACAGCTAATCCTGTCTGTTAAGCGACCACAAACTCGCCTATTCTACATGGTGGACTTGGTCTGCGCAGTAGAGATGAAAATATCCCACCAGACGACAGCAATAGCCATGCCAGTCTTACAAGACACCTTCCTTGCAAGACACTGATTAATTGAGACACTGACACATTCTTCATCCAATTTCTTTCCATCCCACTCAAGTTCCAACTAGTTCCACTTTCTATCACTGCTGACTTGGTAACAAGAGAAGAGTTGAGTCATTCCAGGAAACTTACACCCCCATTTCCTGAAGTGCTGGATTCTGCTGCTTCATCTTTTGTGACACCTTAAATGAAGCTATGTCTAGGGTGGACTGAGAAGTCTGAAAAGCCCATTTCATTTTACCTACAGATGAATATCATATTGTTCCTTCTCCTCTACTGCACCACAGAGCAGGGAGGAGGATGTAAAAAAAAAAAGCAAAAACCACCAAGTTCAGTTTCTGAGTGTCTCACACTGTGAAAAACTGGACTTATCACTGCAGTTCTCTGACTTCACTCTTCTCTTTATAAATCTAAGGTAAAAAAGTGCTACTTTCTCCCATTTGTTGCCAGCTTTATCTTTTTAGAGTTGAGTCTGGTGGGCAGTGACAATGACTTGATGCAGCCTCTGCCTTCAGCGCAGATGTCCTGCAGATACCCATTGTTATTGGGTAACACTGAGCAGTGAACTGACAGAAAGAGATGTCGCAGATGTTTCGAAAGCCTATGTAGCCTTCCCCTAGAAACTGCTGTCCTCCACCTCTCAGAGTATAAGTCCTTCAAGTACAGGGAGTCACTCAGCCTTTATCCAGTATTTGTGATTCCTGGTTGAGGTCAGAGGAATCATTCTAACATAAAGCCTGTTACTGCTATCTGAATCTGTGATTTCAAAAGGCTCCTAACTTTCTGTAGTGAACATCTGCTGTGACTGAATAAAACAAGCTCTGGCTTCATTTCCACCACATTCCACATCTGGGGTTATGATTTTTATTGTAGCTCGATCTTCACCATCAACAGAGAAAGAGAAGCAGCTAGCAGGGGCTAACTGCACAAGATCTTCCCAAGCCACATTAAATGAACACTGTGGAGTGTCAGTCACCTCAATCCATAGATAATTTCTTGCTCATCACTGCAGAGCAGTCCTAAACCCTCCAAGTCTTGCAAGAGAACATCCTGCCCATGACAACTCTTGTTGAGTAGGAAATATCAGTGATTCAAACTGTTCACTTCCAGATAAAATAGCTCCATTTCCACCACCCACTTCTGATAAGGGCACTGCCCCCTCCCACGGCACTGCTTGCCTTCTCGGTCACTGCTGTATCTTTTCTTCTCACAAAGGACAAAGCTGATAAGAAGTCCCGCCGTTGTTGGCAGAGACAGATTGCTGGACTGATTTTAATCAAATGTCATTCCAGTAGGTTAAAATACAGCACGTTGCTTACACAGAGAAAAATAAAAACACAGACGTGACGCATCACCTGAAAAAGAAAATAGAGTCCAGCTTTAAACAGAAAAAGCCTTTTCACTGAAGGGCTATTTTTCAAAACAGCTTTTTAAACTCAGGGAGAGAGCCTCTGGCTTGACAGCCTAAACCACAGGCACTGAGTCTCAGGGGCTCATCTTCCCAAGGGACACAAGAGTCACAGGTGGCATGTGGGTCACAGCAGAAGCCAGCACCTTGTGCTTGCCCGTTTGCAGACAGGTGGGCTTTTCTTCATGGCAGCCTGGCCTGCACAGCCCCTCAGCTGTAATTTCTGTGCTTTCTCAACCTTACACCAAGGTATTCTACACTTTCAGAAATCAGAGTTCAAATACCATGTTTGAGTATCAAAAAAATACTAACAGACACCACAATATGAGGTCTGTTCCCCTGAAACGGGCACGTGAAAACAATCCTACCTATCTGTTCTCTTGGACTAAGTCTTTGCAGCAGTAAAATTTCTATGGGCTGTTCAAGGGTGACTTTGTTCCAATGCAGAGACATCTGTACAAGATCCTCATCTATACCATGCTATGTTTGCACAAGAAGTCTAAGGAGAGAAAGCAGCTATAAAACCTGAGGGGTTATTTACTCTGACAGCAGTATTATGAAATTTCACAACTCACTGCTCTCATCTTTAGCAATTAAAATACTCCAAGTCTTTGACTGTGGTATCAAGCGCTCAGCAAAGGAAGCCAAGAGAAACATCCAGCATGACACCATAGGTCTCTTAAAAAGACCAAGATACAATACGAGATATCAATTGACAAAGGAAGGCAAGAAGTGTGGTTGAGTTCAGCAAGTGGATCCATAGCATAGGTGGAAACACAGACGGGCATTTTCGTGACACTGTCACGCATGGTTTGTGTTTGTAAGGACAAACCACAATGTTAGTGCTGCCCATCACCACAAAGAACTAGAAACCATACGTGTGTTTGATGGTGATTTGCACAGGGCTACCACGTTTCCTTCTTACATGTCATAAAATTTATTCACTGTAAATTTTCCCTCCCTAGAAAACACACTTTTGAGCTCTAATTCTCACACCAGCACAGACCCAGGATATGGAAACCACTGCCTCGGAAAGGTACCCACTGTGCTTGCTGTGCCTGCAGTCAAATAAGCTTTCTTTGTTTCCACAGCAGGGAATTACACACTATAAATGCAAGGAAATATGCAAATCCCTCAGCTTTGACATGGAGTGATGGCACTGAAGGTAACTCACAGCTCACTGGATGATGAGCTGCAGGACACCCAGCACCACCACTAACTCAGCTCTGCCTCGACACATGGTGACCTTGTGCTTGCTGCAGTCGAGAGTAGCTCTATGCTTTACCCAAGATCTTTGCTTTTATCAGCTCTCTAATAAATTACTAGCCAGAATAGAGCCCTCCAACTGCAAATGAACTTTAGAGACAAGTGCTGGTGGTCTCCTGGCAGAGGTTAGCTCATACCCCAACGAGAACATTGCAGGCAGGGATGAGCAGTGACCATGTCACTCAACAGCAATCCTCTGGTTTAGAGCAGCCTAAGGCTTCAGCATCTTGTTTAAAAAGCTGCCCTGCTCCAAAGGAAAGAGATCCATGGAAAATACACCTTACCATGGGCATTCATCTCCTTATAGAAATGCAGCGCTGAGCTGTTCTGAGCTCTGCTAATGAGTTTGTGCTGACAGTTGCCACCTTGAGACAGCTGAAGGAAAGAGCAGTGAATGGAACCATCTCCCTCCTGCCACCGAGTGTTGAAATGTTGCGGGGAGAGCCTGGAGTCACTTCCAGCTACTGCGTTTCAATACATGATGCTATTCTTTACTTTGCCAGCTGTGCAGACAAGCTTTTTTCACCTCATTTTAGTCCTCATTTGGATTCCTGCCCTGCCTGCAAACCCACTTGGGTGGCACATCATGATGCAGGCTAAGGAGAGGAACCGTGAGTCAAAGCAGATGAGCAAGCCAGGAAAGATTCCTCATCATGCTCTGCAGAGAGGAGCCCTCACATGCTGCCACCGCACTGCGGGCACCGTGATTCATTCATAGCAAAGCGAGAGGGACTCGAGTGTAACTCGTGTTTTGCACTATCTTCAACTCCTGCTCGACTTCCTACATGGGTCACTGTGTGGTTCGCATGTTCTACACCCCACCTGGAGGTCATGCATGACTATAACTTTATTGTGTTGGAATAAAATTCCTCGGCTTTATTTTTATTGCTGCCATAAGACGATTTTGTAGCCTGTGAAATGAAAGCAGGAAATAACTTCCCACTTTGAAGCCCAGCGCTGAGATGCACCAGTTGCTGTGTTTATAGTTGTGCAACCCCTGGACTTCAGCAGAAACAAGAACATTTCCTGGCCTAGGTATCTTTCTTTGTTTTACTTACTTCTGTGTAACTATGACCAAGAAATCAGTAGGCCTGGGCTGAATTACATCTTCTGTGATTTCAGCTGTGCAAAGGGTTTAGGTGAAGCTTTAAATCACAAGCATTAAAGATTCCCTGTTGCTTCTGTCTGCCCAAACTGAGCATTGATGGGAAGTTCTGAGGTGCATCTGTCCAGATACCTTTGTAGCAGAGGACATCTCACAGAGGCTTAGCTGGAAATGTATAACCCACAGCATGAAAGCCTACAGGCACAGACCTTACCCCAAGGGTCCTTACCTGTGTCAACAGACCTGCTCTGACATGAGTAGTCTCCTTGCTAAAAAAACCCCAAATAACAAAAATCCCCAAAACTCTTACACATGGGGAGTTAAGGCAAATAAACTGATGCAAGCGTGAAACTGTTGCCAACAGACACATCATGCTGAGCAAGGACACTGGTACCACAATTTAACTCACTGCATCACATTCACACTTTCTCACCAACATTCTTGATTGACACAGGCAGACAAGAGCTAAGAAGTTTCTGCTGCCCCTGTCCTGGGATGGAAATGCCATGACTACATGGGACATTTTAGAAAACGAAGCAGAGACAAAACCTCCAGAGCTCCGAGCTGCAGATATATGTAACCACCTCAACTGACTCATGCCTCTGCTGCCATTTGTTCACACTCCATTACAGCATGACAGCTTCTGGATATAAAACTCGCTGAGTATGTTCATCTTAAACCTAATCTGCCTCTGGCTCACTTCAAAAAATTAGTTAGCTGAGCAGCAAGCTAAAATAATCACAGCCCCCCAGAGGCCATGTGATTCTCCAGTTCTGTACAAAACACATAAAGTGCACAGCCATCACCTTTGCTGGTTAAGAAGCTGATAGCATCAGGGAGTCAAAAGGTTAATTAATTAATTACTTCTTTAAAAAGATAGAGATGATGCAAGAGGGAATGTGCTCTAACACATTTCCAGTGCACAGGCTCTGATGTTACCTACTGAACAGTTTGCTCCAAATATTGCCTAGCAATAACAGAACTTTTTTAAGAGGACTGTAGGTATTTTCCTATTGCAGCAACAAAGCAGTGACCTTCTCCGGTGGTTGTGATTATAAGGAGGAAAATAACTGTAGTATGCAATTTTTCTTGAGGGAAAGCAGTTAAAACAAGCATTCTCGTTTCAGTACCTAACCAGGCTGTGGTGGCAGCCCTACCATGCCCCTCACCCTGCTCGCAGTAGTCCAGGACAAGGGCACACAACAACAGCCTGTATCCCAGCTGCGGGCTTTTCCAGCTCATCATCCCAGGTGGAAGCAATGGGTAATCCCATCACAGAGCATTTTTTTGTAAGTCAGGCCCAGAACTGCTGGGTTGCGTGGGGCCAAGAGCTGTGTTGGTTTAGCTGGTTCTGGTGCTCCCCTGTATAGGAAGCATCATGTGGAGTAAGTGTCTTTCTCTGCCAAATTATGTTGAGCTCAGCACCTTCCAAGATGTTGATGTTTTCAACTTCTTTTAAATTAATATATAAAATTACTGAATCTTTCTCAGGTCATTAAAAGTGGAGAAACCAAAATAAACTTGGAGCTATGAGACCTTGCAGATTGACCCTGAAGGTCATTTTTGGTGGGCTAAAGCTGTAAGCCTTATGGCTCTCCTGACGGGAAGGGGGGAAAGAATAAATAAGCTCATAGGACAAGATTCTTTCAAATAGTATCTCCAAAGTAAGAATGACAGGACATACTTTAGGTGGGCTGTGAGTTCTCATCAGCCAGACTCTCCAGGTAAAACAAGCTGTCCAGACACTAATTGTGTCTGGCACCAGACACCTGGCAGCTATGAGATGTCATGTGGCTCATTTTCAATGGTTTCACAGAGAACAGTTATTTCTACCAGCATACATAGTTTGAACAAGTGCATTTTTCAAATTCTGTTCATTTCAGGCTGCTGCTCCCTGAAAAACTTCCTCAGGCTGGTTTCTGTCAGGCTTTCTACGATGTTATGCCATTGCCATTGCTTCCCTCGAGCAGAAAGCGTGGTACTGGCATCCTGCTTTGCATTGTTAGAGAAGTGCAGGATTCCTAACCCCTCTGTTTACTTCAGCTGTGCAGGGAATATTCAGATCCCCAAAGGAAGGAACTAAAAATTTGGTAAGACTTGAATGCAGAGGCTTCACCCCACATTCCAGGTGTCTTGGATGCACTGAATGCAAGATGTGCTGAAGCTGCAGACAGTTACCCTGGACCAGGCATAAGGTCTACAGAGGTGGCTCTGTGGGTTATTCCCTCATCCTGATGTATCATGTAGAAGGAAGGATGAGCATGAATGCATTTGGCCAGGGCTTCTACATGGGACATCACGGTGCTACACTAAGAGGAAACATTTACTGGATTAAGAAATGGTAATTGTGGCAGCTCTTTATGTTTCCGAGAAGCAAAGAGAAAAAAAAGCCAAAGCAGGAACATATGAAGAGACAGATGTGTGCATTAAAGAGTTTAGACAACATCTAATGTTTTAAACACAGCTGAAAATAGTGAGTTAAAGCAGAAAGAAGGACGTAAACAAAAGAGAACGATAACCACCAGGTCAGAGACCTGCAGCACAGAGAAGCCTCCATGCCAACGATGCAGGTCAGGTATCACAACTGTGTTGTATTTTCAAAACATACTGCAATGAGAAGAAAGGGGAAACTGGGAGCTCTGGATATATAGTAAAAGGTTGGGAATGGTCAGAAAGCAGTAACAGCTGTAGACAAATCTGTAGGTCTGCAGAAGAGGTCGATTTTGACCACATTGGGAAGAAAAGAAATATTAGAGGTTAGGCTGATCAGTTGGAAAACGGTAGAGTTGTTGACCATGATTTGGGAAAAGCAGACACCACCAATAAATACTTCTGTTCTATTTTGGGGAGCCGTATTATATGGTGATAAACTTTTCTGTCCCTGCAGATATTAACCCAGATGTTACAGAGCAGTTGTGAAAGCTAGACACTTCAAGATTAGCAAGTCCAGATAACGGCATCTTTTTCTTTAAAAACACTTTTTAGAGAGCTGGGTAGGAAACTTTACACATGATTGATCTTGATTTCCAGTAAACTTGGACAGTCAGAGTTAACAAAAAAAAGTACCAATATTTTGAAAGAATAAAGTGGATAATCTAGGTAATTATAAGTCTATCAATCCAAGATCGCTCTCCAGTACAACAATAAAATGGTTCATAAAAAATAGAATTCATCAAGAATTAAAGACAAGGAACAGAATTTGGCAAATCAGCATGGATTAGAGGAGAATGAATTTGCCATCTTGCTATTTTCAGTGATAATCAACAATATTGCTGCAGTAAGTTGCTGTATTCTCTGATTCCAGAAAAGCATTTGATATGGTATTATATGAGGTTCTGATGAATAAGCAAGGACAACACCAGCTCTGTATAGGACTCTTGAGCAGAGTTAAACCCACTGAAGTGAGAGGTCTCAAATTTACATGTAAACATAAAAATGCTGCCTAAGAATTCGAGATTTAGCATGGTCCCCTGGGAATCTGCTTTAAGTTCTCTGCTACTCAGATTTTTACCAATGTCAAGGAAAAATGCCTTGAAATCATTACTTAAGAGTTTGCTGGTCACCAGGATCCAGGGGACTGATAGATTTAACAGGCAGCATATTGATACAGAGCAATCTGCATTGCTTCAATGCATTTTGCAAGAAAACAACATGCATTTGAGTATAGCCAAGGTGAGGCAACATATCTGGAAGCCAAAATAAAGGCAATATTTGCAGGACAGGGACAATTTGGCTTTGGAAGGAGATGACTGAAAAGTAAAAGAGGTTCCTGCACATCATCAGCTCAATGCAAGTGCCTACTGCTGTGTGTTGCGGCTAACATGATTCTCAGGAGGATCTTGAAATGAGAAAGCACGTATGAGGCTTCTCTAGTACCTTGCTCCATGCTGATGTTGGCATAGAAAAAAAGACGTTGTATAGCTGGAAATACATAGGAGAGAAGCCATGAGCCTTGTGAAAGAACTGGAAGAGATGTTTTTACCATAGGATGCTTCTGGAGAATAATCTATTTAGTTTATCCCAGGAGAAGGAATTGAGTGTGTCCTGCCAGTACATACTCAATAAACAGGACACCGTTGACAGGACAACCCCTGTAGCAGAAAATGTTCTGGGGACTGAAAGCTGAAACCAGGCTAATTCAGACACGCAAGAAATGTCTATATTTGACTTGTACTGATTGCGACTGCTGCAGTCCAGCAGCACAGCACGACCAAACACCCTCCTGTCGGGTGGCAAACCTCTGCAGATAATGGCAAGGCAAAATCTGTGAGCAGTCTGATGAACAGAGAGCAGGAATGGGAGGTACTCCAGAGAGTCAGGCTGACGGAGGGGAAAGCTATGACTGAAAAGATTAAATTGCCATGTGAGGGCAATAGCAGGAGCAGTCAAGGGTGTGAAGATTGAGTAATATATCCAAACTGATGTGCATGGCATTTACCTAGTACTTATTTGCCATCTCTAGTCACTGATTCCAGATCTTCATTCTTTAAACACAACAAATCATTCCATGGAAGGAAGATTCAGCAAAAACCTGTAAATTGCAGTTAACCGACTGAGGTATTCTCTTTCCTTTCACATACAAGGCACCAGAATCTCAGTGCCTGCCTAAGCAAGAGAAACTTCTGCTATTCAGACAACAGAATTGTGGAAACATCACTCTGAAAATAGCAAAAATAAGGGAAACAAAAATAAGTT
>WEIS01068624.1:0-17388 GCA_013389965.1 Todus mexicanus
CCAGAACAATTTTGCTTTAAAAACGAGCTTAAAAGAATAAACAAAATTCATCCACCACACTAAGAACTTTAGCATAATGAATTACCCTCAAACATCCCAATTCAATAGAGCCCTGCAATCAAGAACCGAAAAAAGGAAGAACTGCTCCCTCTTATAGGAAACGAATTTTTGCCTTTACCAAGGATAAGAGTGATGCTGAAAGTAGATTGTTTCATCTGGGATAGGTTCTTGGAGATATTTGTTCACAAACTATTAAAAACAAACCACTAAATGTTTCACAGCTACCTCAATATGCCACACTTGCACGTTATCCTGAAGAGTCTTCCAATTTCTAATCTGGGCACACAGTCTGTCTTTTCTTCTTTCAGCGTCACCAGTATCTCAGGTCCAGGATGACAAAGCTGGCTGTAGAAAGTGAGCTCTTTAAAAAGGAAGGCATCTTTAAGTATAACGTTGAGAAGATCCTCCAATCTGAAAATAAATAAAGAAAGTTAGTTCACACTACTGAATATGCAGGAGCTGATCTGATCACTGTCTTTAAGAGGGTGGAATACAGAAGCAGAAAGGCAAAACCCAACCCTACCACTTGACAAGAAATAGAAACAAACAATACATTTAATAGATGTTCTTTGCAGCAGTATCAGAAGAGCTCTATCCATAAAAATCACATAAAAACCTGAACACAAATAATTCAGTCTTTACTATTTCCAGCAGCAAGTTTCTCCAAATGTGGAAGCCCTCCAAACCTGCTGACTCAAATGTGGCCAGGCATGAATGGAAAGATCTCCCTAAAAAGATCGAGACCAAAAAAAGCTACACAAATACGGCATTTGTTAGGTTAGGTTGCTTTTTCTTTTGAGTGGCTATCAATTGAGTCTGGCATAGCAGACCCGAATCAATGACAAATTTAGAACACTCGTTCACTTAATGACTTTTCACTCGCATTTGCAATTGTAATCCTCTGGTGATATCAGCTGCCAACAATAGTCCTCTGTAACACTGGGATGGAAACAAGTGGAGAATTTGTAAAGAGACCATTCATACTGCAAAGTCCCTTCACTTACCTTTGCGGAGCAAGGACATATTTGGATATCCTGCCAACATCAGCAGTCCAGCAAATAAGTTAAGTCTACACCACATTACTAGATTGCTGGAGAGGCTGCTAAGGGCCAGGGTAAAGTACCAAGAGATCAGGCAATACAAGACAAACATTCCTCCTTTAAGAATAATCCTGTGTGAACATATCCCACTCCTTGCAGACGAGTATAGTTGCAAATACGACAAATCCCGGCATTCTCTTCATTAAGGTACTCTCTTAATTTTGGCAGACACGGGTGACTATCAATAGAGCAAGAGGGAAGGGTTCCAAACTACAGCAGGGGAGCTTTAGACTGGATATTAGGAAAAAAAATTTACAGCAAGAGTAGTCAGCTGCTGGAATGGGTTGCCCAGGGAGGGTGCTGAATCCCCATCACTGGATGTGTTTAAAAGGTGTTTAGATGTGGTGCTACAGGATATGGTTTAAGGGCGAACTTTGTAGAACAGGGTTAACGGTTGGACTCGATGATCCCAAGGGTCTTTTCCAACCTCAAAGATTCTATGATTCTGTTCTATGAAGATTGTTACTTCAGCCAGTAGACTTGGGTGACAGTGCAGTGAACACCACCACATTTGCCCTGCTGTTAAAAGGGAGCTCAACTCCTCCATTGCAGTTCAGTCCTGAAGGATGTCAGATTGAGAAGTGATCTCTACATCAGCATCAATCCTACCCTTGCTCCCAGATCACACACAGTTTGTTTTTTTTTTACTTATTCCAAAGAAAATAAGCTCAACCTAGTAAGCACACCAGTCATGAACATCAGATAAGTGCATGGCACTTAGTTATAAGAAGCATCTTTGTCCTTATGCACAAGTTTGAAGGAAAAAAAGTTAATTATTTGTTTTGCAATGATACCAGAGAGACCTGTTCTTTTAAGCACCCGCATGGAACCTGCTTCCACAAAGGAAACAGTCCGTGCAACAGCATGCACTCATGGCATCCACTTCCTGAGCAACACTCTCAAAAAGATCTAAGCATACAATATAAAAAACACAATCCAAAACACCTTACGACTCTTCTCTGGATGATTATCTCTATTTCAAAATGTAGATTTCACCAAGTACTTTTCAGAAGATCATTTTCAGGATTTACTGACAGTAATTGGAAGCAGAAATAATGCAGTGGCAAAACAGTTCATTTTGAAAACATTACTCCATGTTTCCAAATCGATCTTACGTAGGATCTGACAAATACAATTAGAAAATTACTACTTTCATAGCCTCACTCTCAAACACCATCTCCGCTAGAATCAAGCCAGCTACTTCAATAATTCATAACAGAACAAGAATTTAAAAAGCTTCCCTAGTCTGTAGATATGCCAGGAGTATATCTGACAAATTTGAGTCATGTTTCCCCACTTGGAGTAACGTAACATTTAAAATTCAGTTACTGGACTACAATAAGAAGAAGAGGCACTTTATTTTGTTTTGAGAAGACACAAGTGACTATTAACAGGAAATATTTTTCTAAATCATGAAAACAACCTTTGATTTTCATACCGACTTAAAAATTTTGCTTAACAGCTACCAATTGGTTTTCCTGTGCTGTATTCTATAGAGAATTGCCAGCACTCTCCTGAAAAAAACTGTCATGGCATTCACAGAAGGTTCCTGACAAGCACATAAACCACCATACTCATGTCTGAGAAAGTCAAGGGAAGAGGTAAAGAGTCCCACCGACTTGTAAAAGGCACATGGAAAAAATCTATTTGGAATTCCATTTTCAAGATGTGGACAAAAAGATAATCATGAATAGCTAAAGATTGATCAAAGGCAGAATGTACCCAACCAACATCACTTAAAAAACTGGGTGGTACTTCAACGAAAGCTGTACAGCCCACAGAACAGACTTTGACTTTAGGACAGCGTTGGGGACATTCTCCCACCACCGTCTCCCCTACGAGCTGAGGAAGCCCATGCTCAAGGAAGAGAAGGGCAGCTGAGCTGGACAAATGGCCGAATCCCTGGCTCACATGAATGCAAGGAACGGCTGAATGTCCAGCCGCAAACTGGCAAGGGAGGACCCCCAGGGCCCACACAGGGCTCCAAACACACTCATCAGCAACCAGCAAGATGACACAGCCTCCACGCATCCTCAGCAAACTGGCAGGGGACAGTAAAGTGCAGGGGGCAGAGAAGGAGAGAGGGCTGGCAGTGAATGGCGGCACTTCTACCAACAGAGACAGACCATGAGAAATCAGAGCACAGAGCCAAAAGAAACCTCACTGGCTTCCAGAAGGAAAAGCGCAAAGCTCTGCACCCAGGGCAGAAGAACCCCCTGCATCAGCACCCGCTGGGGAGAGCTGGCTGAGGAACAGCCCTGCTGGAAAGGGCCCAGGTGCTGGGGCACAAGCCAGCTCAAACTGGAGCCAGTGTCTCCCTGCAGAGAAGCAAACTGCAGAGAGGACTGCAGGCAAGGGACGTGCTCCCTTCTCTGCCTGCTGCTGGCCAGGCCACTCTGCACACACTGAGTGCTCAGGCGAGGACCTTCACTTCAAGGAGAATGCTGAGGAACCAAGGCGAGACCAGTCCTGGGCTACCAAGGTGCTCAAGGGCCTCAAGGGCATCACACACAGGGAGAGGCTGAGGGAGATGAGCCTGTTTTCTCTGGGACAAAAACACTAGGGGCCCTCTAAGAGCTGTTTGAAGCTACCAAGATGGGAACTCCAATGGCAATTGAGACAAACTCTCAGCACTAGCAACAGGATATAAAAAAAGAGCAATAACCACAAAAAAGCATCTTGGAAAATTCAGGTTGGACACAATGACAAACTTTTTTACTGGGAGGGTGATGATGCTTCCCAGAGAGGCTGTGGATTCTCTGTCCTTGAGGGTTTTTATGTCTTAGTGGGACAAAGCCACGGCTGACCCCACCAACTGCTAGTCAGAGCCCTGCTTTGAACAAGTGGTTGGACCAGAGACCTCCAGAAGTCTCTTCTGACCACTATACTTTGAAACTCCACAATCTCATGAATTCCCATGATATGCTTCCAGCGACTACAGCCCTGTTTATATAATCATCCTCAGTCATGATAAAGTCAATAAGCTTTTGGAAAAAGAATTATCCATAGATGACATCAGTACAGACTTTCCTATAAATAGCCAGGTGTTATCAATAGACTACAGTGCTAGCAGCTCTAACAGTTCTGAAATCACATATTTAATGTGAAAACTGTTCTAATCAGCTGGTCCCAAATATTTTAAAAAATAAACTACAGAGAAAATAGAACTTGCATATGTAAGCGTACTGAATTTAAATATGCTGCCAACCACTATCTCATGGTCACCTTTGTAGATCACTCAGTGTTCTTCCAGAAAAAAATCCACAAAAAAACAACCTTTAAGATTGTAATTTCATGCCAATATCTTTAAGAACTGGCAACATGAAAGCTATTTTCACTTAGCTTGCTTGCAGAAGTTCCCTCAATCTGAAAAAGGCGGTAGAACGTTGCCCACAAGGCACAATTTTGGACATGAAATTTTAAAATTGTCACTCTTAATCAATAGACAAGGATGCGTTTGAAGGACAGACTACAGATATGAAGTCTTTATTTCTCCCTACCAAGTCTCAATTTGGTTTCCTCCCAATATTAAATACAGCTTTTGAAATCATAATGAATTAAATATATGACGGTATGATCCAACACATTTTTCTTTTGTCACACTACAAATAGAGAGCTTTGGTGATAACCAGAATTAAACCAATTTCAGTAAACAAACAGTTTGGGAGAAACTTTGAAGGACTGCTTCCTACAACTGACTCCTAGGACCACATGGATTAATCAACAATTCAGTGCAATAGATACAACAGCCTGGTGGAGCGGAAAGCCAGGTCATCCCCTGACATTATAATCCTGCTTTTTGAGTACTTTTGACCCAGTAAACCTTTGTGCTGTCACCAAGTTACAAAATAAGAATGTGCTTTAATCAAGTTAATAAGACTGGTGGCTAAAATGAACTCTCTTTCTTGCACTGACTGGTGTTTGTAACATCTTTTGGTTAATCACCCGATGTATTCATCTAGAAAAAAAAAACAAAGAACAAAACAAGCTACGCCCACATTAGCGAGTAGTGCATTGCAAGAGGAGGAGATCTGCAAAACAAAACAGTTTGCATTGAAGATAATATTCAAACTACATGTATTCCAGGGGATCTCACTTCAGAATTAGCTCTAGTCATACCTATGATCTAAAAAACCTTAAGCTAAATGAATTAGGCAAGTCCAGAAGCACACCTTTCAATTTTGTTTCATCCAAAAGAAGTTGATTTGCATGTTCAACAGGATCAGCAAAAAAGAACGCCATTATCCAGCCCATAGTGAGAGGCATTCTGGAGATTACAATGCAGTTGTTCCAAAATTAATCCTGAAGCGATTTTTATTAGCTGCATTTTAAGTCACTTAAATTTTATGCATGCCTTCGAAACACAGAGCAATGCACGAATGCAGCAAGACGCAGCCGCGATCTCGGTCACACCTCAAACAGAAACCAACTGTGCAATAAGATCATTTAGTGCAATTTAGTATTGCTTGGTAATTATCTTAATGAAGGATGCTGTTGCACAACGACCATTCCAAACACATGCAGTGAATACTCACACCACAGACTACTGGCGCACTTTCGGGATGGCTGCAAATGAACATGGCAAGAGCACTGCGACCGAAGAGCAGTCCTCCTCTCTCTGTCTTCCTGCTGAAGGATTCCTGCTTCCTCCACTCTTGTAGGAATTTTCTAAGTTCATGATGCTAGTTTCATGGACAACCACCGTATTAGCTTCAAACCAATCCTAGGTGGGGAAAAACAGAGAGAAAAAATCAGTTTTGTGTTATAGCAGGTAGCTGATCTCAGTTAGTGGGTGGCAGTTCAAAAACTGGCTGCTTTGGTGGCAATTTAGTGTTAAATCTATATAAGTGGATTGTTTAATCACAATGAATCTTTCCTCACCATCCCCCAGCAGAAAAAGACAGAAATACTTAAGACCTCTGATATGAACACTTCGAGCGCGGAACAGTAACGTGAGCAACCTGTGTAACTCAGACTCAGTAAATAGTGACCAAGAAAAGAATGCTCCCTTAAACGCAGTAAGAACTTCATAACCATTTAGATGTAGCTTCAGTGATCTCCATGTCCTACAATAGGAACCTGATATTCGGGGGGAAAAAAACCCCACCAAAAACCAGTAGAGGAACACCCAAGTTGTCTTTCACTGCCTGCAAAGTTCACCCCAACTGCACGTCTGACAACCCTCCTTCAGCATTTTTTGTTACAACTTCATGTTAACATGGAGCTCCTCCCACAGAGCTCTGTGCCAAACGTTGTCAGCAGGCTCCACCTCCATGGAAATCAACTGAGCAGGACTTATGTGGCAACCAACTTCTCCTAAATGCTGGAGGGAGTCAAGAATCTGTCTTATGCTACCAATGCTCCACCTGCTGGTATGCGGACAGTGAAGGTTAATCCAGAAAGCATCCTGACCTTGGATGGGCAAAGGCAAACTGAAAGAATGGAAGAATAAACAAAAGTGTTTCCAAGTAGTCAGAAGCACCTAAAGGCAAATCCTCCCCTGAAGAGCTTGGCAGTATAATACATCTCTCAATACTAATATTCCTGAAAAATACTTGTGAAAACCTCTAACCAAGGATGTGGTTCAAGCCTCCTTTGGTGGCTGGCCAGCAGCTAACACATGCACTAGTTACTGATGTCGTTAGGTCAAGGGTACAGCTCTGCAGAGAAGTTTGCATGAGAGACGCAAGCCAAAGGCAAAACTGGAGCTCCCACACACAACCATCATTAAGTCTGGAGTTTCTACATTATGAATTTGATTTTATCATGATTTAAAAGTGAACTTTACTACAGCCCAAAAGAAAGCGTCATCAAAGCTAGGTATCTCCCCAAAACAAATGTGACCAAAAAAATTAAAGTTGCCCCCCTCATTTCACTACATTTACATATGAAAACTAACATGTTTGCTTATTTTTTTTTTATTTTTTAAACATGTGGCTTTTCATAGGAATCCTGCCACACTCAGCTCATTAACCAGATGATGTGGCCTAAAAGCAGTAAGTATGCTTTTGAATGAAGAGCAAGTATGCTACAGTACTTAAAACTTACTTCACCTGCTGAAAGAGATAAAAGATACCTTCATTCAGCTTTCCACAACAGCCATCATCTGTTTCAATTGCTTTTTTATAGGCCAGAGAAACCAGGATAAGTAACTGAAGAAAATTCTCAAGCTGTTCGGAGATTAGTTTATTTGCAAGTAGAGCCGTTTTCCTCAACCTCTTCTACATAGTCTATCTGCAAGTATGGGACAAGTTGCTGAAAGCACTTTTTACAGACACCCACTGCTTCTATTCTTTACCTGAGTGACCAACTGCAAATCCTCAGTCAGTTCTGTAGAACTGTTGTATCTCAAAAGTAGAGGCCAGTGGAGACCATACTAACACAAATGTTGTAAAAACATCAATAAATTCCTTTAAAAAAATCAATTCGATAATGAAAAACGACAATAATAATTTAAAAAAATATTTTATGTGCTGCTTGTAATCTACTTTCAATGCAAAGAATTAAAACATAACTGCTACTAGAGTAATAAAGTATAAGCCATAGTATTTCTAGAATATGTTCTGTGAAAATGCATAAATAAAAGTTAACCTATATGATGAGACCAATGAAGGCACGTTTACCAAAATGCTGCAAATACAGGCTGCCAGTCATTACCCAAAATAAACTCAAGCCCCAACAACAGACTAAAACTCACCAACCTTCCACAAAGCCACAAAAATTCAGCTGCCTCAGGCTGCACTTAAATGCAAGAAGAGTATCACCATGGGCAGTATCTGTCAAGCTCTGTACGCAAGTGAAACCTCACCTTTGATCTTTCAGGTTCCAACTTAACTACATTATTTGTAAGTAGAACTCCTCAAACTAATTACATTCTCCAATTAAAAGCAGCAGCTTATAAGACAGAAAACATCACATGTAACATATGCAATAACCTGTGCACCGCAGTGCTTCAGTCTCCAACGAGCCACAAGTCCTACCTGTGCAAAGATTAACCAAACAGCTAAAATAACTTTGGATACTACAGGGTGTGCAGAAATGACTGAAACAAACAGCCACATAGCTCAAGTTAACAGTTTGTTATAAATTGCCTAAGCTATTAAGGAAAATCCTGTGATAGTAGATTTGCAATGTACCAGCAAATTGACAGAAAACCTGTATGCACCTCTTCATTTAAAGCAGGGGACTTCTGAAAACATTCTCCTTTTCACAAAAACGAGTAATCAAAGATTAACAGTCTCAGAGAACTGCAGCAGAGGTTTGGTTTTATTGGGATGCCTGGTATTCCTACGACAGATTTAAAAGTAATGCTACGCATGACAGCAATTCAAGCTGTGTAAATAAAGGTCTTGTCTCTTAATTGATATACAGGCGAGAAGTCGGGTATTAACTACAACAATAAGGAACTCCACACTTCAATCTGTGTTGTGTAAGAAAGTCTATGGCAGTACACAACTTCATATCAGCAGGCAGAATCACAGCTTCAATCAGTTGGCCAGAACCAAGGAATGTTTAAGTACCAAGATTCATTTTACTTTCCAGAGATTTTACTGCTTTTAGTTAATATTTGGCATAACCTGACTTTTAACTGAACCACCAGCTTAGCAGTTCCTGATCCAAATAATGTGTTTATCAGGACGAGTCATGAAGTCCCCATATTGAAAGTGAAAAAAAATCCCTGTAAAATTTTGATCAGGCTTTTGAACTCAAAGCAGTCGAGGGCTGAAATCAACTGAAAAAGACAAGGCCAGGCAATCATGCCTGAACACAGAATATCTGAGGGTATCAACTACTGCATTTATTTTTGTAATTAGTAGTATTAAAAGCATTGGATTAGATGTGGAAACTCATTTTTCAAGTTAGAGCAATTGAGAAGAAAAAATCTGAGGAGCAGGAAGAGTCAAAAGAGAAACTAGTCAAATCTGTATTTTAAGCAAAGAAAATATCACAAGTTTACTTGGTAAAGAATCTGCCCTACATCACAGCCAATTCTAGCTTTGAACATGGCAACTCTGTTCAGTGTTTTCTGTTATAAAGGCTGGAGACAGGGCATGCTAATCTTCATAAAGCTTTAGAAGTCACCTTAACTTTCCTTGATATTTCCTTGAAATACTCCCTTGGTATATTCAGAACAGATGAGGACCAGGTTGCAGAAGAACTACCTTCCCCGATACCAGAATATTCACGATGTTCCAGTGACCTGAAAGTGCCTGATCCTGTCAGCAGACAGCTTAGTTACCCCATGGCAAAGGGCTGCGTGAAAACGCAGATGTCCTTGACCTAGAGGGAGATCAGAGAGTTGGGCTCATATAACCCGCCATCAAGAAAAACATTCTTGAAAACACTGCCTTTGTCTTACTGGGATAACCTATACACTTGTCAGACTACTATGAAAAATTAGTTAGCTGTAGTATTTCTTGTCTTAACCTAATTTGAATGAAAAAAAAAGTGTTTTCTTTCCGGAGGTGAGGGCGATATTGATTACTCTTAAGTTACTGAGTTTTACTGGTTACATTTACTGAACAATAATTTAAGATAAGCAAAACTCCAAAAGAAGTAGACAGAGGGGCAACAATGAGAAAGAATATTTATTTACAAGGACAATCCGTATATAATGAGATTATTCAGTTGCGAAGTTTACCAGCAGCGCTACTATCATGTGGTCTCTCCAAGACGCTAAAGGCACTCTCAGAAAACACCATGTTAACAATGCACGTTATGCTAAGCGTTAAGAGTGTGTTGTAAGAATTTATGTTAATACCATGATGTCTATCAAATATGGACCTGTCAGTCAGAAGAATGAATGTGGATGAAGAGAAAAAGCAACAGTCTTTAAGCACAACGGTGCTTGTCTCCAGGAAGAGCCCCGAAAACACACAGAGCTTTCTTGCGCCCTGTCAGACTGTGAGTAAGGATGAAGCATGAGGGAGGAACATGTGATGGAAAACCCACAGCAATTTAAACTTAAAATACTTCATCAAAACTAACGCGGATGCAAGACTATTGCTCTGAGTACTGACTCTCCAGGTTCAACAGCTGAGACATGCCTTAAAAATTCTAGGTGCCAGCAGCTAAACAGCCAGACCAGTCACCATTTGCTTAAACCAGAGCAGAGTTGTCACTCTGTTCTACTTTTACCCTTGTGTTTCCAATTTCTACCTTATTAAATAACTCTGCTCTCTATTTCGCTATTCTGTTTGCCTGATACTCAGGCTATGGGGAATGGAGATAGTTTGGTAAAGGTTAACAAAAAAAACCACAAACAAAACAAGAAAAAATACCCTGTGCCAGCAGCCCCAAGCAGCCTGCACCCTGGGATCTCTGCTTCGGAAGCTCACACACTAGGGAGCATTTTCTGCCAAGCTGCAGAGGGTCTGCAGGGCACCTTCTGTTGCCAAGCATCAGCTTTGGGAAACAGCACTTTCCAGAAAGTACAAATTGCAGATTGTTCTGTAGGTTATCAACAGTTCACAACACAGCTCACCGCTCCTCCCAAACTGAGAGCTCACACTGCGCTTTCTGCGTACAGAAGGACTCAAGTCAGCGCACTGAACTCTCCAAATGATGAACTGAGTGGTTTGAGATAACGCACGGAAAAAGAGCTCAGTCTCCAGGAACACTTAGAAACACTTTGAACTGCAGAAGAATGAGGAGCCTGCACTTGGCTGAACCACGCTGTCTCTGCAGAGAAAACAATGAAGTGAACGAAGAAAGTCCTCTGAGGCTCATCTGGCATTTTGATTTATTACACTCATGTTAAGCCTCCAACGTTCATTCGCCACACTGCTCTGATACAGCAGCAGATTTGTTCTGAACTTGCTTTATTTCTATATTCTTTACATAAAATGCCCACGTTCTTACAAATTCCACTAATACCACTCTGACATCTAATCCTGCGTTGATTCAGTGTGAAACATAAGCATTAAACAGCCTTTTACTGCTTTAGCTTCCTCGTTCCCGCAGGATTCAACACGCCCTCAGACATGAAACAATCTTATCTAGGGCACTTCTCGTGAATATTTTAAGCTTTTTTGCCTTTATCTTCCCAACCTTCATTTCTGCAGAAATATAGACCTAATTCCCTCAACCTTCTCATCCTGTTAAAACTCCTTACTGGTGGTGCTCAGACTGAGCCATCCTAAGAAGACAGTACACAAGGAGCAAACTGGTATCGCTAAAGGGTAACTTCAGGCATAGAACATTTATCTGTACTATACAAATATTCAACTGCAAGGTGGGTTTCCCTCCTCATTGCCAGCTCAGACAAAGCAAAGTCTCTTTCTTGGGTAGGAGGGCATTCTCCAGTTAGACCAGTTCACTGCTGTTCTAATTGACGGAGCTCCCCAACAAAGACAAAAAGCAGGAACACTTGAAAACAAATATAAAGAGAAGATTGCTACTGCACTGACAAAGTTACCGACAGACTGATCAGCAGGAGCTCAGTAACTCTCTTCCAAATGTGTGCCTTATTATTATTATAAATTGGTAAATGATAAATTATAACAAGAATCAGCGTGGAAGGAATTTTTCCACTTCTGAATTTATATAGATTTTTCATACACTCCTTAGCATGGAGTTAGGTGTTACGGGATCAATCATTCCTCAGCACAACCATCCCTTTGTTCTTTATCTTCGTCACCCAAATAGCATCTCCAAGCAACAAGCTGGAAAAGATCACTGAGCCAGGCAATGAACACTAAGGCTAGACAACTACCCAAAAAGTTGATATACTTCCATTTTATCTAGTCTATTTGAAAACAAATTATCACAAATATGCCTTGCGACACTCTAGGCCATTTCAGGAAAAATAAAATAAAAATAAGTCAAAAATAATCTATTGCCAGGCAGCACATTCGTATTATCCAGACACTTGAATTTTAAGTAATCTTAACGTTATGCATGTCAAAGAAGTGAATAAACCTGCAGGTCAAGGCTCTAAAATGGAACTTTTTTTAAAAAAAACAAAAAGTTTTCTAGTTTAGATAGTTCTGAAAGGACTGACCTTTCGACTCATTCCAGAAGTCCCCTCTCACAATGACAGGCAGGCTTCCACCATTGTATGTTTTCAGCTACAAGATTTTCACCTCTCTGTTCCACAGATCCCAACAGGAAAAATCCCCATCGTGTTAACTAAACCAAGAACGCAAGCAGCATGCCAACAGCAGCGCATTCACTTGCACAGTCTATTCAGCCTGTTCTCAATCTGATTATTCACCTGTTTTGTACTGACTGCCATCTGCCCACTCCTCCTCCTGTCTGTCTCTGACAGAGGCTTTGTGCCATCTCGTAAGCCTTTATTTTTTTTTTAGCACCTTCCTGCACACTTCTTCCAGGTCACTGATATGTACAGTGAATAAACTTAATTACAAGATTGTTTCCTGGGGCTCCCCAATCATTACATTTCAAATCAACTGCCATGGAGAGAAGGCTTTCCCATAAAACACTTAAAAACCACTGTATACTTATTTCCTGTCTTTAAATATACTTCTACACATAAAATACGTATGTAGATAAATTCTGCATATTAAATATGCAAATATTTACATAAAATATTTAAGACAGGAAATAGATTCAAGACCAAGTCAGCCACTACTTGTGCTTATTTTCCCATTTAAACTGCAGCCTGAGCACTAATCACCAATAGATACACACAAGATTAAGCAGGGAGGTATTTTTATTTTAGACAAACAATCTACTGCTTTGTGGCACTTGACATTTGTCTCCATTAACTCTACGGCTGTTATAAGCCAAATCTTATCATGTGTTGAAAAGGACGCCAGGATTAATTATGTAGTTCCCAATCTGGCCCTTTTATTAGTATCAGGAATGCTCGTTTCCCCAAGTTGTACATGACAGTCGCTTAAAACTCCATCTGGCTTTTTTGATTTACATCAGGAACTTCTGTGGTAAGAGTTCAGGAATATATTAACTGCACTGGTTTGGTTTTTCTTCCCCTCTCCTTAAGAAAAATAGAAAGTTCTCAACAAAACACTTAAAACACAAATGAACCTGTAAATGCCTGTTAGCTTTCAGAAATTTCGGAAGTAACAAAGAAAGATTCCAGGTTTCTTTACATAAGGAGAGTTTGATTTAAATAAAATAAAATGTAGAAAAATAAAGCCAAAAGAGCCTTCACTTTACGCTGTCTGCTACTGACCTCTAGACCTGACACCCACTGCATCCTGTGGGAAACTAGTTTCCAGGAGCCAACTTTCTTACAAATGTTTTGGCACATTTAAGCATCCACACTACATTTTATTTGCCTACATCTACAGAATGAAAAGGCTACAGAATAATAACAACATATATGGGGACTTTCATATTCAAGTGTCTTTAAATCAGTAAGATGTAATGAATGTGCTACACACAGAAACGTTTGAACTCTCCCCACCCCTCCTGAGATTTACTCTTAGAGCTGCTACAGGTCTCTAAAATGCATACACTGCACTGCTGTCCATTTTCCTGCATATGGTTTTAAAACACGTTTGCATATCCTCCAAAAATAACAAAAGCTCTGGAAAAAGCCCGTGCGTTCCTAGATTTGTGTATTAAAAGCTATAGCGATAACTCAATTCCCTACTCAAAGTGAAAATACAAGTTCCTCTTAGATGTTTTGCCAATGAATTTCCTTCAACTCAGCACGAAGGTCTCGCTCACAGGACTTGGTTTAGCTTTTTTGAGTGTCAGAGCACCGCACCTGCTCCTTTTCAGATAACCAGGCTCCTGGTGGAAAGTCCCAAGAAAGATTTCTCTGTTCCTTCAAGAGGCCACATCAGCACTCCTCTCCAGGTGCGCTCCTGCTCCATGTCAACCCTTCTTCCCTTCCGTACGGGGTTCCACTGCAGAGCTCTACGCCTTGTCCAGTCACGTACACGACTGCGCTACAGCAGCGCTCGGAAGGAAACTTTCCAGCTGTTCAAAGAGTCACACAAGGACAACCACGTTCACCAAGAGAGGTAAGCAGGAATTTGGCTCCCTTACACTGCGAGAGCACCAGCAAAGACACTAGAGTAGATTTAAGAAACCTTTTCTTTCTTTTTTTAACTGAATAACGAGACACTGTTCAAAGAAGATACTCGATTTACTTAGAATAAAGCTACGAACACTGCATTACTGCAGGAATTTATGCCAGCAAGTCTCAGCTAGATTTAGCAAGCAAGAAAAACAGAAGGAGTGTTTGGTTTTCAGAGCTTATAGCAGCAAGTTTGCTTCGATTTCCCCCATCAAGTGACAGTATCTTCGTTATGCATGACTAAATGCTGAGCACAAGAGCAAGTTTAAAGCATCAGTATCTGAAGGCACAAGTCCTCTCAAAAGACGTCGGAACAAGACAGGCACAGTAATAGCATTTCAAAGCCTTTATATTCCAGCCTTAATATTATCGAAGCTTCTGCTGAAACTTCAGTCCTTTGATTTTTATGGCTGCTTTATCACCAACCGTCAAAACTGCATTAGCAGCCCATCTCTGTACGACACAGATGGAGGCTTCTGTCCAGTGCAACCTCTCTCACCACTATCTCCACACCCTCATCTCTTCCCAGTGGTCTCAGTTCCCATTACCAAAGGGAGCAGGGAGATGAGCTGTGTCTCGCTCCAAGTGACTCCTCTGATGTCTCCTAGGAGGACAGTATCATGCTGCTGGCACAGATCTCTTCAGCAAGCTCCTGAGAAATCTGCATGGAGATGGTTTGAGACAAGCAGCAGGCAGGAACTAGCCGGCTCTCCAAACCTACAGTGCGGTAACGCCGATGAATTTTCATGCCTGAGAACAGCAGGACAGGATGTACAGCACAAGCTTACATAAGACACAAGGCGCTGCTGGGAACCAACAGAACTGAGCAGCATAAATGGCTCAGGAAAATGCTGATGTCACTCGTATACATTTGGGTTGCGCCGGCCAAGTTTCTCTGAGCCTAAAGCTGCCCTTTCTAACTCTCTGTGAAACCTCACGGTTTGCTCTGCTTTACCGAGCTCTTGAAAAAGAGGTTGTTTTCAAAAAAACCCACGTTTCCTCCTAATATATTCTTCCTAGAGATAAAATAAAATAAAACTCAAGAAGATTTTAGATTTACTGTAGCGCTTCTGAGCGAGAACCTAGAAAGAAAACCAGAAAATGGAATGGAGAAATGGAAAAAAGGCATGTAATTTTGTACACAAATACTTGCTCCTAATACTGACAAAAGAATTCAAGCACAACTTATCTGTTTTAAGATATGACCTCTGCAAACCTACTAAGGTCAATGAGACTTGGAGTAGTTACTCAGTGAGCCCTGCCTGCTTAAATTAAAGATGCCTAAGGGTAGCTATGAAACCAGGTATTTGATTTTCCAGGGCACCTACATATTCTGAATTAACAATGAATTGCCATTTCACCAGAGCAGCTTTCACTTTTGTGAAGAAAAAGGGAAAAAATCCAACCACAGAACTCCTAACGTGCTGTGCTTACCTCCTCAACACATAGCAGCTTTCCTCTTTAAATGTTAGAAGTGATTGTGGAAGTTTCATATTAACTTGAATAAACAAGTGAGAAACTATAGATCAAGTTACTTAAAAAAACACCCCTAAGGTATCAGGCAAATAGCGCTTCTTCCCGGGGTCACCTTCGGGAATAATTAAAAAAAAAAAGAGAAGACAGATAGAGAAGTAATCCAGCTTCACAAGTTAGTGTAAAGCAAAACTACAGAGGGAAAACTTCTCTCGCTCAGGCCAGTGCTCCCAGCAGCAGGAGCTCCCAGCTCGGTGCTTGGCTGAGTTCACTCGGTATTGCAGCGGCCGCACAACCGCTTCAGAGCGGAGCGAGAACCACAACAGGTAACTCTGCAGTTCTAGGACTCCTGGACCGAAGCTCGTGCCTCTGGCATAGTTCAGGGATTTGATTTTTCTACAGAGAGGATTATATAAGGAACAGTATTTTCCATCTCACCTAACACTGAACTACTCAGTTTAGTTTTCATTACACGTGTAATGAACTCACCGTCACTCCCCCTTCAGGGTTTTGTTGAAAATAGAGGCACCCTGAGACAGCAGCGAGTTAATGCAAATACCCGACCCAGGCAAGCACAGCTGGGTAGTATCACAGTTAACAACAAATGCCAGAAGTAACTTCTTCATCTTATTAAGCCTATTCAAATACCTCTCTCATCCCGTTCCCTACCAAAACGCCAAAGCTAACACCTTGTAGCTCAAGAGACGCCAAATACCAAAGTTAAGAAGCCACACTAGAAATTCACAAGGTTTTCTCAGCACTAGGAGACACTAGTTTTGTTCCACTAACAATCTGCACCGTGGAATGGCAACTCTTTGAAAGCACATTAGCAAATGCTCTTCATAAAAATGAGGCATGAGATGATCACACAGGGCAGATCACAAAATATCACGGGTTTGTTTAATGTCTTTTTAAACAAACATCCATTTCCCCCAAAGCATCAAATCCTGCAAGCAAACCACTCGCATCCTGGCTAGAGCCTCTAGGCTTCTATAGTAGAAATAACACCGCTATCTACCTGTTATTACTACGGCAGATAAGCATTTCACAGTCATTAGTATGTTTATTCACAGGACGCTTTTGGAAAGCGATACTATTCCTGATTGCTAAGCAAACAGAGGGTTGATGCCGAAAGACTGATCCAAGGTCATCAAGTAAGTCTACGGCAAAGTAAGAAACTTCACTGGGCTTTGCCTTCGTGCAACTAATACTTTCTATTAACGAGTCCTTGCTGCTCCCCTAAATTATTCTTTGAACACGAAGAGACAACAGACTGCCCGTGGCATTCAAACTCTACATGCCAACAGTAGCTTCACTCCAGGGCTTTCTATAAACAAATAAATAAATAAAAATCACGCCCAAGGGCCTTGTTCTGGAGTATCACAGGATCATACTTCAGTGCTCGGCTGCCGGGGGCAAAAATGGAGATATATATGTATAGATAGATAGATAAGATATATATATATAAAATTAGACAGTCTGGCTTGTTTGGAGTGCAGCTCCCTCTCTAGACACACAAAAACCAGTCCCTGAATAGTTTTCCTCCCACATGCTCCAGACCACCGGGCAAGGGCAAAGTGCAGAGAGGAAGGGACAGTCACCTCGGGAGACAAGTTATGCAAAGCTGGGGGGCCGCGCCTGGGGGCAGAAGGCCTTACAGTCCACGAAAAAGAAAAAAGAGAATAAAAAGCCTAACTTCTTTTCCCAGGTCAAGGAGGTCAAAGCTTGATGAAGGGGGGACGA